>VXAV01000786.1:176281-187755 GCA_013399715.1 Alectura lathami | reverse complement strand
TAATGGTCTCAAGCTGTGCCAGGGGAGGTTCAGATTGGCTCTTAGGAAAAACTTTTCCTCTGAGAGAGTTGTCAGGCACTGAAACAGGCTGCCCAGGGAGGTGGTAGAGTCTCTTTCCCTGGAGGTGTTCAAGAAACATGTAGATGTGGCACTTAAAGACATGGTTTAGAGAGCATAGTGTTGTTAGGTTGATGGTTGGACTAGATGACCTTAGAGGTCTTTTTCAGCTTTAATAGTTCCATGGTTCTATAAAAAACTAACTCTGATTGGTGATAGACAGGATTTTAAGTGGTTTTGTATATTTTTTTTCACATATAGGTGTCCAATATCGGATTTTAATAGAACCTAAAAAACACAAAATATTATGTTCCTACTCCCCATTCTTCTTCTTCTTTCTTCTTCTTCTCAGCACTTCTGATAACAAAATGTAACCAAACCAAAACAGAGTACACCTCTGAGATATGAGTTAACTCCATATCAAGACACCTACATTTTGAAATCTGCTTGTATGTGTTAACATGTAATGTAGGCAGCTTTGTTCACAAGATCAGATCATATCTGAGAAATATTTTTTTGGAATTCATTAATATTTTCCTTTGCTTCCAGATGGATTTCTGAAAAGCATAAGCCAGCTGTGTGTCATGTGTATCAACCAAAGGTAGATAGCTGGATGTCTCAAAATGTCTCAGATGTCACTGCATGTGCTATATAATGAGCAGCTGGTCAACACACAGTCTGGTTCAACTATCTAAGCCTAGGTACCTCATGCCACATGAGGCACCCTACAGTATCTTTCCAGGCTTCTCCATAAAAGTGTACGTTCCCTGTAACTCCTGTGTTAGATCTGTCAGCTTCCTATGGGTGTTTCATGTCTGCATGGTATTAAAGAGGCAGTAATACTAAGCTGAGGTTCCTGAATCAATCCTGAAGGAAGGTAACTTTTGTATGCTTTCTTGAAAGAGCTGTGCAATGAAACCTACCACACTAAATGGCAAAATGAGTAAAAATTAAAACCAATATACTTTTTCAAGGACTGAAATATTTTCAGAACAGATTTTCTTTTTTGCTGATTTTTAGGGGAATGTAAAATACAGAGAACTTGTAAAAAACATCAGAGCATGAAGAAATTTGAGGTAAGTATAATAATTTAACCAGTTTATATTTTCCGCTAAAATGATGTTATTCCAAAATTTTTCAAATTAAGGTCTAGTTACCTATCATCTAACAATTTTTTGACTTATACATTTATCCACTATAGTTGATCTATCAGTCCAAATCACCTGACAGATCAGACTTCCAGGTAACAAAATCCCTTGCAGTTCCATAAAAAATAACAGCTTTACATTCTACAGAAGTAGAACAATCTGTATCAGAATTAAGAAGAGAAATGCTTTCCCCTGATGACCTGAAAATACATTTGTCTTTAGACTCATTACTTAATAAAGGACATATAAGGTAAACATAGATGAATAAATAAGTAGAGAAAAATGTTAATCAGACAAGATTTTCCCATGTTATTCCACATCTTAACTTGGTATTTTTCTCAGTTCTGTGAAAAAACTACTATTTTTGTAATAGTGTCTGAAGAAAAGTCTCCGTATTAGGACTTCACCTTTAGAAATATAATAAAATCTTACGTCCTAGGAGAACTAGCAATGTATTCTCCCTCTACCCAGAATTAAAAGTTTCATCTCTGCTAATGTGAATTCCAGCCGAGGAGAATACAGGTAAAAAGAATACCCTGTCTTCATTTCTTTTTCTCACAATGTCATGGAATTTATTGGATTATTCAACATTAAGTTCTGAAAATCTGAAAAACTTTGTAAACCTTAAAAATTTGTCTTATTCTGATTTTCACTCTTATTTCCCAAGCCAGTCCATTCAATATAATTTTACTTACATTTTAAGCAAACTTAAATAGGGTCATCAGAACGCTGTGCACTGTTTGCGATAAGTAATAAAATTTCAGGACAAGTTAATTGCATTTGAGTAGCTACATCTCTATTGACTGGAACAATAATAACTAAAACAAATTAAAGATTTTGCAAATAAAAAAAAAAATCCCCAGTCTCTCTGATAAAAATTGCCAAACAAATGCAGTTTTGTTGCTTGAGTAGTTATTTCTCCATTAACTAGAAGTACAAGCTCTAAGGTGATAATATAGACCCTTTCCAGAGAACGTGGATATATCACTTCAGTGTAGACTGCAACCCTGTAGCCCTTTAATTACCATTGCTGGCAGCAGACCTCAAGTTTAATATTAACTCTGCATGGACTCAGTACTAGGATTTGTGAGGCTTACTTTGTCTGGAGTTGTCTTGATTTGCAAGAAACATTTTTAGCTTTGTTAATAGCAGTTTTCTCACAGCCAGGTAGTGGTTATGTAATTACTTTCAGTTTTTTGTTTACAGAAGCACAGAATTGTAGGGATTGGAAGAGACCTGTGGAGATCATCTAGTCTGCCCTCCAGCAAGGGTGATTCTCTAGGCTGCATGGGGGAAGTGTCCAGGTGTGTGTTGAATATCTCCAGAAAAGGAGACTCCACAACCTCTCTGGGGAGTTTGTTCCAGTGCTCCGTCACCTACAAAGTAAAGAAGTTTTTCCTCATGTTCAGATAGAACTTCCTGTGTTCCAGTTTGTGCCCATTGCCCCTTGTCCTGTCACTGGGCACCACCAAAAAAGCCTGGTCCCATCCACTTGACACCCACCCTTTAGATATTTATAAGCATTGATAAGATCCCCTCTCAGTCTCCACTTCTCCAGGCTAAACAGTCCCAGGTCTTTCAGCCTTTCCTCATAAGGGAAACGCTCCAGGCCCCTAACCATGTTTGTAGCCGTACACTGGACTCTCTCTAGAAGTTCCCTGTCTTTCTTGAACTGGAGAGCCCAGAACTGGAAACAGTAGTCCAGGGGAGTAGTTCCTCCCTCGATCTGCTGGTTACACTCTTTTTAATGTACTCCAGCATTCCATTCACCTTCTTGGCCACAACGGCACACTGCTGGCTCGTGGTCAATCAGCTGTCCTTCGGGATACCTAGGTCCTTCTCTTCATAGTTTCTTTACAGTTGATCAGCCTCCAAGTAGAAAGTTTGTGCTTATCAGTTTTAACTATTATCCTTGGGAAGCAGGTATGTTAGAACACTCAAGAGTCTGCTAACATCACTGTAACTGGAATCATAATAGTGATAAAGTTAGGTTATTAATATTTTAATTATGCTATCAACAACTTATTGTATCCACATATCAGTTGTGTTTCTTTCGCCCATATAAATTGCTTGGGGTCTTTAATCCGGCATACTGACTTTGGGACATTTTTTGTAAGTTTGATATAAGCAGAGAAAAACCCAGATGGCTTTGTTATTTTCCACAAAATAGTTTGTATCACTCTCTATATTTATGTAGATTATGTGAGGCAGGTAAACGTGCAAAAGTAGGAAATAGTATCATTAAGGTAAAATATAATCTTAATTTAAAGCTTTTGTGCATATACTTTATAATACAGTCTTTCATTATATGATCACATTATCTCTATTTCAGAATTGCTCACTCACCACACCCAGACCACAGAGGCATAGGCCTGCCAGAGTACCACCAGCCACTGGTATCAGCGGGATGGAGGACGGAAGTGAGAGAAAAAGAAATAGGTAGAACTCGAGAGTTAAGATAAAAACTAGTTTACTAAAATAGCTAAGGAACAAAAGATAATAAAAATGCAAAGGGGATATAAGGGTAATAAAACTGATAATTGGAAAAAAATCAGTGACTTACGAGAAAGTTGCTTTCTCACCCACACGCAAGCTGAACACAGAAACCCAGAAAAAGACACGCGAGCCGTGGCTTCCCCCCCTCACTGGAAAGCAGGAGGAGAGCCATGACATGATGTATATGGTATGGAATACCTCTTGGGTCAATTTAAGTTAGATGTCCTAACTCCGCTCCCCCCCACAACTTACCAATCCCTTCTCTTCCAGAATTTGCAGATTCGACTATGCTGGAAACCATGACATAGGACTAGGAGAAATGGTTTAAAACTGAGAGAGGGGAGATTTAGACTGGATATAAGGAAAATGTTTTTTACAATAAGGGTAGTGAAGCACTGGGACAGGTTGCCCAGAGAGGTTGTGGATGCCTCGCCCCTGGAGAATTCAAGGTCAGGCTGGACAGGGCACTGAGCAACCTGATCTAACTGTAGATCTAGCTGTAGATGTCCCTGTTCACAGCAGAGGAACTGGATCTGACGACCTTTAAAGGTCCCTTGCAACTCGGACAATTCAATGATTCTATGATAAGATGGGATTCATCTCACTGAACTTTATCTTTCTGGAAGTTTTATGTTTAGCCATAGCCATCAAACACAACTATATATAGTTATAGATAAAAAAATGATGGCTTTACAAAGTGAATTAATTATTTTACTCATGCTTCGGGATTAGCAACTTTTCTCAGATGTCTTTCTCCCCATTGACTGTAGAATCATAGAATCATTTGAGTTGGAAGGGACCATTAAAGGCCATCTAGTCCAACTGCCTTGCTGCTAGATCAGGTTGCTCACAGCCCTGTCCAGCCTAACCTTGAAGGTGTCCAGGGACGAGGCATGCACAACCTCTCTGAGCAACCTGTTCCAGTGCTTCACCACCCTATTGTGAAAACTTTTTCCTCACATCCAGTCTAAATCTCCCCTCTCAATTTAAAATCAGGCTGAACAGCCCCAACTCTCTGTCTGTCCTTACAGGGGAGGTGTTCCATCCCTTAGATCATTTTTGTGGCCTTCCTCAGGACACACCCCAACAGTTCCATGTCTCTCTGTACTGAGGACTCCCCATGTGGATGCAGCACTCCAGGTGGGGTCTCACCAGTGCAGAGCAGAGGGGCAGGATCACCTCCCCTGACCTGCTGGCCACGCTTCTTTTGATGCAGCCCAGGATGCAGTTGGCTCTCTGGGCTGTGAGGGCATGCTGCTGGCTCATGTCCAGCTTCTCCTTCACCAGTACCCACAGTTCTCTTCCAGCAGGGCTCTGCTCAATCCTTTCATCCCTCAGCTTGTATTGATAGCAGTGGTTGCTGCGACGCAGGTGCAAGATCTTGCATTTTGCTTTGTTGAAGCTCATGAGATTAGCCTGGGCCCACTGCTCAAACCTGTCTAGGTCTCTCTGGATGGCAGCCCATCCCTCACGTGTGTTGTTGACCAAGACACACAGCTTGGTGCCATCCGCAAACTTGCTGAGAGTGCACTTGATCCCACTGTCGATGTAATTGATGAAGATATTAAAAATCATTTGTCCCAGTACAGACCCCTGAGGAACACGACTCATCACTGACCTCCATCTGACATTGAGGCATTGACCACTAGAAGGAACACAGCTAAATTAGATGACATATTGTTTCTAATGGAGTAAAAAAAGAAGAAAAGATAATTTATGAATCCAAACCAAAATCATACCAAATGTATGGCAGGTGAGATTTAATTCATGTAATGTTAGAAGTCAGCAGGAGCCATTTACATCTGAATTAGTTCATTATAATGTTCTTTTTATTTTATGAGAAAATAATCGATTTTTTTTGTGCAATCAATCTGATCCCTTTTTAAATATGATCACACTTGAGGATGAAATGGGTTATGCCTCATATATTATTACATTTCCTGTTAAACACATAGAGTCTTGAAATTTGGTCACTATACTTAGTCACTTCCAGGTTTTTGCTGAGTCTTTTTGAGGTCTAACAGCTGGCTTTTGTATGTCTGAATATTCATAATTTGCCTGAAGATGACGCACACATATAGTAAAGAAAAAGGATTTATTCACATTATACATTACTATCTTCATAGGAAAACACTGACCTAGAAAAAGGAAAACCTAAATTCTTTGTCTGGCTCAGCAGAAAGAAACTTATGGCATTCTAGGCCAGCACTTTTGCAACAAGCTATATAACACTATTTCAGATGTGTTCTCCTGTAAAGGTGTATGCAGAGCCAAATTGGCCAGGTAAGAGGAGAGAAGGCAAGCCGGAGTGAGCAGTTTTCTATGTAACTTTAAAGAGAAACACACAACAAAAAGTTTGTTACCTGTTTATTCTTAATTTATCTAGTTACAAAATCATATAATGGCTTATGTTTTTGTTCTCTAAGAATGTTATATAGCTTTAGAAAGCTGAAGTTGCCTAAGAGGCAACACAAAAGCTTGGTAATAGTATTTGTATAGAACATGTAGTGTACAATTTTATACAAAATATGATATGATTAAATTGTAGCATAAAACTAAATATAGAGCAATTCTGGATTAATCAGAAAAAATATACTATGCTAGTTTTAGAAGCATTATTGCACCTGTTTTCTTACTGGTATTTTAAAATGAGAAAAGCACTTGGAGGAAAACCTTACTGCAGGAAATATATAGCTTAAGAATTGCATATATAAGAAAAATAAGCTGAAATGACCATAAAAATAGTCAGAAAATTTTCCAGTGTAAAATTTGTTGATTACATTTCAAGTAGCACCAAAATAAAGTAAATAACAGGTTAGCAATTATCTGTCAGCTACATCTTACATGTATATTTTCATATAAAAAAATCCTTGCAGTTATAGGAAAACCCTATTTTTCCACTCCTAATGAAACACCATGTAACAGTTTCTCTACAGTAGTATTACTACAGTTTATGCTATGAACTGCACCTGCTGCCAAAATATTTATGCCACTCGGAAAGCCTTCTGGACACTTGCTAATGATAGCAATGTGTTTGGATGATCACCGTTACATTAATCATTGAATCATTGAATCCCCACAGAATCACAGAATCAGAGAATTATTTGTATCGGAAGGGATCTTAAATGTCAGCTAGTTCCAACTCCTCTGCCATGGGCAGGGACAGCTTTCACTAGATTAGGTTGCACAAATCCCCATCCAACCTGGTGCTAAACACCTGCCTCCATGGATGGAGCAAGGATGAGTTGCCAGGAATTAGCAGGGAAGCTGACACAATCATAAAGAATGAAATGTTTATTATGCAGGTAAAATGTGACTAATAAAAGAACAGTCTACTAAAATTGTCATGTAGAAACATCAATGTTTATTAAGGAAACCAAAGATCTCCTGTTCAGATAGCTGGCATTAGCATTATAGCTGTTTGCTACTGCCTCATGGCACATAAGTGAAAGAAATCTGGATAGGAATGTGCTGAATATGCTTACCACTTGCGCATTCTATGACATACATATTTATTTTAAATCCTGTCTCTAGATATGCTTCTTGTGTGTGTATAAACATATAACACATCCAAGAAACAAATATAAAGGTTTTAAGATTTTGTATTTATCTGATTGCACCTCAGTAAGATTGTTTACAACAAAAACATTTTGTTGTTGTCCTGTCATTAATGTAAAGTTTAAAGTGTGCAACCATTCACACATGCACAAAATAAAGCATTATTTAAAGAGGAATATGAAAGTTTTTGATTTTATCTTCTTTTAAAAGCTATATAAAAAGATCAAAATGAATAATTTTCAGGGGAAAAAGCATTTATGAAATAACATATTTGAGACTATGCAATGATCAAATTAATGTTGACATTCTAAGTAAAGCACAACATAAATGGTTATAAATGAAGTAGTCCTTTCTATAAACCAATGCTTGCTTAAAGAAACATAGAGTGATCTGGAAGTAGACATTAAAATTTATATTTTCAAACATCAGTTTGAAAATAAATATATATTTAATTTTACACATTTTTTTTTGCAGGGTAGAATTCAAAAATCTGATGTATTGCAGTAGATGCATTAACAAAAGACAATAAAAGGCTGAAAGATCTTTACTAAGCTTTGAAAATCCATCTTGGTCTGTTAAACAGTCTGTTCTGCACCCCATGAGAAAGTGGAACACACAGTGTGGCATTGTTTATACAGAAGAGACCAAGTTGTTGTCTGAGAAGCTTAACTTCCTGTATTGGGTATTGCTATATACTTTGTAATCACTAGTACAGCCTCAGGCAGCTATGTACATCTTCATTTATAAATCAGGAAGCATGGTCTGTGTTTAAGCTCCAGTGAAATATGCCAAGAGTTCTGGTCTCCTGATGTGCAAACACAGACAACCTGCTGGAAAGCACGGCAGCTTTTTCTCTGCTCATACACTAGGTTTCTCTTCAGGAAAAATAAGGGCAAGAACAGAGAAATATGTACTTCCAGGTCTCATATATGCTGAAGATTTTCATCAAGGAACAGGTTCCTGAGTTCTTCAGTTTAGACATTTTCTTAGCGTCTCAGAAATTAGGACAGAATTTCCTGTTTTGTGGTCTACTCTGGTTTAGCATTTCAGGATAATAAGCTAAGTTATGGACAGACCATCACAAAGTATATTAGGAAAGGAGAATCAAACAAATATTACATTATTGCAATAGTAAGCCACACTGAAAACCTGTGGAGCAGACAAAAAGGCAAAAATATTGTCAAGGAAGTTAGGGACATACCGTCCTCACTAATTATTCTCAGTCTGTGCGAATCTTCCATTGGTATCAGCTGGCAACCCATTCACTGACTGAAATAAAACTGCAGTCCCAGGTTTTGTTAGAGCCTTCTGACTAAATTTTCCTCTTTCATGCTGGCAGAACAGATTTTTAGGGCTATTCTGATCTTCTTGAATGCGAAGAAGCACTAGTGCTAGCAATGAAAGTTCTTTGCAAAAAGAGTAGAAGAGATAATGTTCCATTGCGCAGACAGGAGAGAAGTATTTAGTTTTAATGAGCCCATTACTTTCTGCTAGACATTGCTACACTGAATAAACTAATTCAGTAGATCCTGCTCTCTTTCTCTCTGTGTCTCCCCCTCTTTCTGAATGAATGGAATGACTTTTGTGGAACACTTTTTATATATAGACTCTGTAAGGCAATTAAAGTGGCTTAGTAAATTGGTTATTTCCCACTGGGTATTGTAATTCATAACAAACAAATTAATATTTTATCTGAAAATACTACATGCTTTCATTGTTGTTTGTTTTTAATTAAAATGAAGGTTTTGAAACAATCAATGGCAATTGCAAATACATTAAATCCATTACATGTGATAATTTAAATTGTTAATTATACATTATCACATTGACACGTTAATAATTTCTGGTGAGAACACGGGACGTTTTACTTAAACTCCACTATAACTGCACTTACAATTTCAGCAACTGAGAAAATGTGTATTACTGGTACAGAACTATAAAATTTAGAGAGATCAGTGCTATGTGGGGTTTATTTACTGTTTAAAAAAATCAAGTCATTCACAACAGGAACACTTTTAAGCTCAAAGCTCTGAAATATACTGTTACCATAATGGTGCAAAACCAGAAGATGAATTTAAAAAGATTTTCAGGAACATATCTGACTGTATTTAAATGCTGGAAAATGAATCATTGCATAGTTCATGTCTATTTACTATTTTGTTTCCCCAAATGTTTCTGAGAACAGAACGGGTACTATATATGTACATGTACACACAATTTTTTTTTAATGGTGACTTATTAATCAGTAGAACTAATAAAATAATTATATTGGTGGTTTCTGTATTCTTTTCAGGAAATACTGTTTTCTCTGCAAAATCCTTTGTTTGACCAAGTAGAAAAAGCCTGTACACAGAATTTACTACAGAATGTTGGAGTAAAATTTCTGCTGTTGTTTTGTGTAAATTCTGCTGTTGGAGTAATGAGGGTGAGAAAATTGGATGTTGCATAACCTTGCTGATGGTGGATTAAGTTATAAAATTCATTGCAAAATAGTCTAGATTGATTTGTAAGGCTTTACATTTTATTCAGAACAAATTCTATTCCTTAACTGAGAGTAAACATAAAAAGATACAAAAATGCACCAACTGCAGTTTGTCTCAATAAATGTCCTTAGAACCTGCTTCGGCAGAAATGAAACAGGAGAGGGAGGACAAAGATTAGACTTCACAAGAAGCTATAATATTTGTTACAAAAATTATGATTATTCCAAATAATACCAGCTGTTCATGACCTCTAGGAAGGATGGAAAGGTTAGAAGGATGTATGGACAAAGGGAGGAGAGGGTTAGAAGAAGGAATAGACACAGATGGATGGAGGCAATGAGATTTGGTCTGTCTGCTAGATACAATGATAGTACTTGCCTAACAGTCAAATATAACAGAAAAGTCCAGCTTGGATAAAATTCATGTTACTGATAGATCCTCAGACCTTTTGAACAATTCAAATAATTTCTTTCTTTCACTCTTTGAGCATTGAAACTCATCTTAGGAACTCGAGAAGAAAGAGGCAGTACTCATAAAACTCTGTGTAAGAAATATTGTCAAAACCAACTTTCACAGTATAAAAATCAAAATGGAACAATAACACAGAACAGCAACAAGAATTGCCAGACTTCAGATATGTGCAATGCTTTCCAATCCAGTTTTTCTGTGTATGAGACTTTATCAGGGAATGAAAATCAAATTTTTAATGCAAGTTTTCAGCAAAAACTTAACACAGCACTGAACACAGTAAAAATATTTAAACCTTAGAAAATATGAACACTAAAATTACATTTAGAAGTTTTACTTTTTCTTTTTTTTTTTTTTTTTTTCAATTTGTTGTATCGCATACATGCAGCACATTAATTCTGATGGCATTTTGTGAAAATCTTATGTGTCTCAGAACATCTCAGAAATCTGAAGGACATTGATTTCACTAATTATAGTTTTGTAATTGAGCAGATAGCCAGAGAGTATAGTATATAGGGAAGGGAAGGCAAGACAAGGGCAAGGGCAAGTGCAAGCAGAAGGGGAAGGGGAAGACAAGGGAAGAGGAAAGGGAAGGGAAGGAAATGTTTTATGGAATTGGTGTAAATCTCCAGTTAGTCCTCAGAGGATACAATCTGCTGTTTAACCTATGATGGATGGACCTGCCTAGTATAAGCTAACAATAGTAGCCAGTGACCTGAGTTATTGATCTCTTGACATTAGAAACCACATTGGTGATCTGTTACGGCTCCAGCTGTAATATTTTATGAAGTCTCCAAATTTGTACACACATTAAAAGCAACCAGGACAGTCTATTGCTCTCTCTTCCTACCAAAGTAGTATTACTGTGTTCTACAAGTTTGGTTGGTTGGTTTTATTTTATTTTTTTTTCCTTTGAATGATGTTATTTAGAGTGTGCCAGGCCCTGAAGTTTCCAGTAATACCCTCAAGAAACCATTTAATATCTGCTATGGGAACTGTTTTAGANTGAACACCAGCTGGCTCTTCTGGGAGTTCCTCAGAAAGGAAAGGGAACTTAAAAGAAACAAGATGATTTTTATTTATTTATTTATTTATTTATTTTTGCGTTTATCACCTCAGTCAGAGTCTTAGCCTCTTTAGCAATTTTTATCTATTGTATTCTTCTCTGACATTCTATTGTGATATTTCCTGTTCCTGACCTGTCCATTTCTTCTTGAATATAAAATAGAAGGACAAAATTACTGGGTCAGATCAACATTGTATC
>VXAV01000786.1:162226-173086 GCA_013399715.1 Alectura lathami | reverse complement strand
AAGATGACATCCACCAGCTCCTTGCTTGAGGAAGACAGGCACCATCAAATTTAACACACAGAAGGACCCAGGAAGAGTAGCATAACACAAAACAAAAAAAGCAGACTTCTTGTACAATTATTTTTACTATGATACTGAGGCTTTTCTCCATTAATCTGTATGGTGACTGTCAGTGTTACTTTAAAATTAAAATGAGAACTGCAGAATTTTGATGAGACTGTTTTACTTAGATTTACCTGGGCTGGCAGTAAGTTCCTGCTTCCTGGTAGCATTCTCTTCCCTTTTCCCATTAATTGTTTACATTTCTTTCAGTTCCTTGACTTTGTCATAATTGTCAACAATCATTCAGTAAAATGACAAAGCCAAGTATACCATTTCTTGTTAATGGTTTTAGTAAGCATTTTTATTTGTCATTTCTGAGGATAGTTTATACTGTCATTTCTTATTTGAGTGCTTTTTTTTTGGTAGTATATTAAATCAATGTCTTCAGCTAGAAAACTCTAATAACCAGATGTGTTATTAAATGTCATACGTCAGCATGTTATTCATAAATAACAGTAGCTTCATTTCCTTTGGAAACTGCATCACATCCTGGCAGTAAAACTGTACTTGCAGTCAGATAAGCCAGTAAGTGGGAAAAAGACCTGAGTGGGGCTGAGGAGCTAGAAGGTTTGGATGTCAGCAACTGGAGGAGACCGAGTGTCTACATCCAGCTACTGCAGTGACTGAGTGGAAGAATGCTCAAGTCCCAAGATCCCAGAGTCATGTACCTCTGAAGGGGTGTACAGAGAAAGAAGTCTCTCTCACAGCTGGCAAGGCAATGCAAGCAGAAATCTCAAGACTGAATATGGATTCATCTGTTCAAGAACATGTACACAAGTGCTTGTGTGTGCCTATGTTTATGCTCATTCTGACTTTCTTTGTCTTTCTCGTTCTAACATAGTCACCTAGTCTCTGTGTGGAGACTGCGGAATTGAGAAACATTACAAGAATAAATGGTAGTAAGATTTTGCTAGTTCTCACAAAATTCTGTGCTCTACCAATCATCATGAATGTTTGCTCAGCAGAGTTGTTGGAGCTCTGTTAGTTTTTTGGTAAACATTTTTATGAAATGTTTACCAATATAACAAATTTACACAGAGATTACATCAAACACAGTTTGGTGTACTATTAGTGAGTGATTGTGCATATTAAGAAAAATTAAATCAAATATTCAAACATGTATGTCTGTCTATATAAAGATTAAATATAATCAACATAAACCAAACTACTAAATCTATTCAAAAGACTAGTATTATCTAGAGAAATAAAAGCATCTCTCTTAAAGAATAAAGTATTTCTCTTATTCAAGGTAAATCTAGGCCTCCAGAGCTATAAGTTTAATGTGTCCTGGTTTTAAGAAAAAACTTTTTTCCTGGGGTTCTTATTAGACTCACAGTTTCTGGATACTAGAAGCAATATACTTAAAGTCTACTTTCTTCAATCGCACAAAAGACAACTGCTGAAGAATTTCTAAAGCCTGAAATTCTAAGACTAATAGTTCCCTGATTTCATATCCGATAAGCACCTTCCTTTTAATTAACGCTATTTATTGAATTGGAAACCATGTGCATAAAAACATACATTGTGTAAAATAGTTGAAGCCAATACTGATTTTATTCTTAGAATCAAGAACACAAGATGAATCTGCAACCACCTATATGTTCTTCACTAATTTTCAAGCTGTACCGACTTTACAGTTCTGTAAATCCAGTCTGATTTTAAGAAAATCTTGAAAACCAGCATTAGGACATAGAAATGGATAGATCATGATAGCTCAGGGATTTTCATTTATTTCAGGTAGTTTGGTCTGTATGGCTAGTCTAGTAACAGATCAGCATAATATGTCTATGAAAGCAATGTCACAAAATCAATTGCATCTGATGACCAAGAGCACTGTTCCATAATTGTTTAATTGTGGTTGTTGTTTGTTTGTTTGTTTGTTTTTAAAAAGTAAGAATTGATAACTTTCCCCACAGAAAGGTAACGGAGTTACAAAACTCCTTTACTACACTGGATAAATCAGTGAATATTAGACGACTTGTTAACAGACACTATGGGAAATCCTAAAATAAGTATCACAATTACCATATTAATAAAATCATTCATAATTATCTCTTATGGACAGAAATGAACCAGGAAAAAAAAAAAAAAAAAAAAAAAAAAAATATATGAACCCTATACATTCTCATAAGCTGNAAAAAAAAAAAAAAAAAAAAAAAAAAAGATGTATTTTACTGTTTAACTGCCAAGATTATAAGAAATCTGTTTACAATGATGAAAAAGGACAAGAAGCCTTAAAATAATGTTATTAAAATATACTAGACTAGGCAACAAAATATTGATTCATTCTATCCTTAATGATATAATGAAACAGCTAATGACACACTCTCCCATTGAATAACATTAAATTTATTACTGTGGACTGACAAACTGAATATGAAAAAGAAAAATAAATGTCCATAAAATCAATATTACTATACCTCTACTTCATAACAATATTGCTTAAATTACTGAAATATTACCTTAAATTTATGTTTTTAAAGATAATCCAGGATACACAATATAAGAATTATGTGAAAGAAAGAAACAGAACCATATATTAGAGTCCAAGCCTGTATTAGAGTCCAAGGATAAGGCTGTTATTCTTCATTACTTTCAGGCATACAAATAAAGATTCATTTAGATTCAACTAGTCATCAAGGCTGCCTTTACTGTCAGTGGAAAAAGTAGCACCTCTATAAAGTATTTTAGTGTGAAACACTCTTTTAAGGACCTAACTCATTCATTCACTGTCTGTTGTGGGTTAACCACAGTAGGCAACTAAGCACCACAGTGCTCCTTTCTCCCTGCCTCATAGTGGAATGGGGAAGAGAATCAGAAAAGTAAAAGTGAGAAAACTCGTTGGGCAAGATAGTTTACTAGACAAAGGAAAAGCTACACACAGACAAGAGCAGCAAAATAAGGAATTCATTCTTTACTTCCCATTGGCAGGCAGATGTTCAGCCATTTCCATGAAAGCAGATTTCCATTACACCTAACAGTCACTTGGGAAGACAAACTCCATAACTCCAAATGTCCTCCCTTCCTCTTTATTTCCCTAGTTTTACTGCTAAGCATGATGTCATATGGTATGGGATATGCCTTTGGTCAACTCATGTCAGCTGTCCTGTGCCCCCTCCCTATTTCTTGTGCATCCTCAGCCTACATGCTGACAGTGCATCATGAGAAGTAGAAAAGTCCTTGACTGAGTGTAAGCACTCCTTAACAACAGCTAAAATTTCAGTGCGTTATGAACACTGCTTTCTTCAGAAATCCAAAACATAGCACTGTACCAGCTGGTGCTGGTCTGAAGAAAATTAACTTTATAGCATCCAAAAGCACCATGCTGTGAAGTAGATATATACTATTATTTCAGAGTATATACTTAAATATTTAGATGGCTAAATTAATGAAGATGAAGTGTGGATGAAGTCAGCATTCATTTTCTACAAATTAAGAGAAGAAAAATTTTAAAAACTTTGTACGTGATATCTCAATTCTGTATTCTATGCCTGACTCCATACCCCATGACCCATTTTTGGATGACCTGGCACTATTTTAAAGAAATGAAAAGAAGTAGATACCCTTATGTGAGAGAGTATATTTAATCATGAAATAATACTGTATTCAGGAGGACATCCCTAAGTAGATAAAAAGGCAAAATGACATACTCTGATTAAGCAAGACTAAACGCTAGGGACCATTAAACTGTATCAGCACATTATAATACTTTTTCACATGAATCAGCCAAAATCATTTGGTATCGTATAGGTTTAATTTTTGTTTTATTTGAAAATGTATTAATATCTATGAAATGCATACTTTTCTTGTATCAATTATGTTTTTTCATCACTGCACTGATTACACAGCTTCCTAAAACAAAACAACAATAATAAAAAGCTGGACCTCCTATTTTTCTTCTAACTACTTTCTATAAAAATCCTACATCCGCCAAAAAAAAAAAAAAAGAAGAAAAGAGAGAAATTAAAAATATCACAGCCTGCTTCCTGACACTGAAAATCTAACAAAGAAATCTGTAGCTGAAGAATCTGATATTCTGTTCCACACATACTCGAGATAAGCTATCAATTCCTATTCCAATTAAAGCTGTTCATCTTTTTTTTTTTAAAAAAAAAAAAAAAAAAAAACTTATCTTCAGTATCTCCAAATGTGCAAATACTTAGGACAATTCACATAGCTTTAAGAATTCTAAATTCCTTAGTTTATTCTCTGAGTTACAGCAGTGCATCAGTTGAAAATATATATATGTATATACATTTATAACTATGAACACAAATATATATCTATCCTTCTTCTGAATTCCAAAACTATTTCAGTTTTGAACATGTTTCTTAAGAAATTTTGACTTTATTTTTATTTTGTTAATGGCTAAATTTTATTTAAAAGAAACAAAATTTTCCTTTACAGAACAACGGAAGAAAGAGAGTGCAATGTACCCATTGAAGTACAGTGTTGCTTGTGAAACAGGTCAGATAGTTGAGGGAATACCCTGTTTGCTTACCAAACAGTATTTAGAGGACTTGAGCAAGGCCAGCCACAGAAGGGAAACTCTTATGCCAGCCCATCATGACACCTGAAAACTCAGAGTGCATTGTGTTATTAACAACAACTGTTGATATGATCAATCTCCAGCATTTACAACAAATAAGACACAGTGAAATGAAGTCCATGTCATTGTGTTGTTCTGTGATGTTGTAGCTCCTGTCCATCAGTCAGTCCTCAAGATCACAGGTGAAATGCAGAGATAATTTCTTCAATCTAGTCTAAAGCTTTATATTTCCTGACATGCACAGCCAAAAATCACTCAATATTTCTTCATACACGTTGCAAACTTTAAACTGTCTGAATAGTTTGTATTAACACTGAGTTAGAATAAATACAAGTAACAATTTTTATTTGAAAAATCAGCTTTGTGAGTTCATTGCCTAGCAATTATCTGACCAGGGGTTTTGGTCCATAACATAATTGCAGCATATTTGCATTCATATATTCGTGTCTTTCAATTATTATCTAAAGCACGTGGAAATTTTGTTGTACCGCAAAGACTTTTAGGTACCTCCAACCACATAAAAACTGGTGTTACTCCCATGTCATGGTTGAAAACAGAGTTAAGGAAAAAAACGGAGTATTCTATAGCATATACATCACTGCACCCTGCTCTCCGGGAAAAGAGGAGGGGGCGGGGGTGAAAGCCGCGGTTTGCGGAGCTGCGTCGGGCTATCAGGTGTCGGGCTCACGTGGGCAGGCGTGGGGGGGTGACTTTCGGTTCTCGGGGGGCGGGCTGGCGCATGGATGAGAACTTGCCTTTTTCTGTAAGTTAATTTTTCTACTCCAAATCTTTTACGTTCTTTATGTAAAACTATCTTTAGTAAAATTAGTTATCATAACTCTCGAGTTCTACCTTTTATTTTCCTCTCACTTTCCCTCCTGCCCCCGCTCATACTGGCTGCCTGCAGCACGCCGGCAGCCCCGAGCTTGCTCTCCAGAGGGGGAGGGGAAAGCGAGCCACTGTTGTGAGATACTGAGGATTTAAACCACAACATCCCACTACAGGAATTCCTTATTGTTAGGGCACTGTCCTAGGAAACTGCAGGCTGATAACCAGTATTTAGTCCTCTTACAGAGACAAAACCTTAAGATATTCTATGTGCTTAATCTTAAATATCTTGTCCATCAATCACATAGACATAAAACAGTCATATGGTTTACCTTAAGCTGTTGTCTCTAGAGCTGTAGCTATAACAACTGCTTAAAGGCATCAGATTGAGTTACCAAATATATCCATAGTACTTCCCAGAGTGATGCAAAGACATTATTCTGGTTGATTGAAGAAGATAATGTAAAGTGTGCATGGATCAAGTGTGAAGGTCAAGCTGTATCCGACTCTTCTGTCCACCTTCTAGAAACACTTTAAAGATAATGATAGAGCTGCATATCCAAAAAGTCATCACAACACACCAGATATCACTGGAAATAGAATATCTCCTATAAATTTGATTTTTGTTTTTGTCATTATTTTAGTAATGCAGTCTGCATCTTTCTTTGAGTAATTCAGGAAATCATAGATTCACATTTCTAAAAAACAGTAAAGGACTCATAAAACACTGTCAAAGAAAACTGTAAGCAGGATTTGATCTTGAGCGCACACCCAGCTCTAACTCATTAGATGGTATGTCCTGTGAAAACAAAGTACAGGTAGTTGTTATAGGAGGGTCTTACTGAAAGCTCTGACTTGCCCTGCTGAAAGGGATGGGTTGACATGACAAATGAAAGGAGAAACAAAGATGAACTGTTAAGAACTTTGCATCCTTATAATGTAGTTAGGGCAGGATGACAGAAGGTGATAGTGATCCAGGCAGTAACAACTAACTGGCTTTAGATGCAGAAAAGGTTAGACAGTTTGGCCTCAAGTCAGCTGATCACAGAGGCCATTGACAGCTTAGAAAATTAGAAAGTAATGAAACGAAATAGGAAGTGAGAATTGAATTCCCACAGAAAGTGAGGGAAACGTATTCCTGAATATTAAATGCTGTTCCAAAACCTGAAGACTGAGCCTGAGGCAGAATCATCACACGTGACACCAGTGACAGACAGGACTCAGATTCCTTGACCAGTTGGACTGAGGAATGTTGTGATCCCAGAGTCCATGTTGCCAGTCACAGTTTGACTGAAGACCTTGACTGGTGTGAGTTTGTCCTGTTCAGAGAAGGCACAAGCATATCTGTTTGTGTGCTGTAAAGCAGAACTTGCCATACACCCACAACAGTCATCTTGTTCACAAAATACTTGATTTTATGTCACTGAGTGATACAATTCTTTCTGGCAGAATGCTTAAAGACAAGGGAATTCTACCATGAAGTTAATACTATCTACTCTTCCTTTCAATGACACCTCACCTAGAAAACAAGTTTCTAAACTCCCATTGTAGGATTATGGATCTATGAAATAAACAAAATATGCATAATCATAAATTAATTTACTATGAATTAATACCAACAATATGTTTTTATGGTCTAGGTCCACCATGGTCAGCCACCGTTTGAATGTTCCAGTCCACACTGGCAGAAAGTATTCACTACAACTTTTAACTTATCAGGAAAATAATTATATATTCAATACAGTTAATGGTGCAGACATATTTTACCAAATGCTACCATAAAAATAATAGTATTGCCAAACTTATGGACCAATTTACAAGTAACAAATGAATGCAAATAGAACATAGGATAAAAACTCAGTTCTTATTGAGTCTTCTGGGTAATTTTGTTACCACTGCTTGTTAATTGGTTGTGATGCACTTTTACTAGAGAAAAGAGATCCATTTTTTTCTAATTATGTAAAATGGAAAAAAGAGAAAAGAGAAGTTGTTCATATTTACAGACACGGTATTGACCATCTGCTTGAATGCTGTTGGTCTCAGAATATATGAAGAATTCGTTTGTCACAGGTAATTTATTTTATTTATCCTTTCTTTAGCTTTAACAATTATAAAAAAGACAGATTTCATATAAAATAATATTTAATATTTTCTGATGTTCAAGTTGCTGTTAACCTTTTTATTTTTTTATCTTTTTATTAAATCAAATAACTGCAGAAAGGCTTCACACATTGGAATTAGTTATAGATGCAGAATTCCTCAAAGATGCACTTTCTTTAGGAAACTGATTCTGTCTCTCCAGTGGGAGATCTGTCATCAGCTTGAATAGCTATGCAAGCAAGGGTGCTGCAGGAAATTTAGGTAGCTGAAATGTTCTGTAAATGGATAATACAATTAGAGATCGAAAAACTTAGAACTTAATTCCTAGCTATTCTTCAGAACTCCAGTAAATTACCTACTGGTAAGTCTTTGTTCAGTCTCTGAGATATCCATTCAAAGTTTTTTAGAAAAGCTTTATTCACAGCTATCAAAAAACTGGAATGTGTCTTGCCAAGATATCACAATACCATGAACACAGAAACCCATTCCACACTTAGCAGCTTAAATTATTTCCTCCTTCTTTCCTCTTTATATACTTAACAATTTGTAAGCATAGAATTAAATGCTGATTTAATAATACTAAAGTTAGAATGATTCGGAAGAAAAAGGACGATAATTTTGGACTAAGTAGTGTTAGCACTATATTATGTATTCTTCTACAAGCGCCAAGTGATTCACTTACCCCTAACAATAGTTTAGTTGAAATAAATCTCATCCACGCTAGCTCAGAACAGTTGTGCATTTTTTTCAGATGAATCCTCTAACCATGCTCTCCCATTATTATTTGTTCCACATTATGGAGAAGCCTCCGAGTGAAGATAACAAAATCTCTCAGATGAAACTGAATTGGAAGATGTACCATAGTGGTGGAAAGTAGTGTTATCCAACCACTAACAGAACTTAGGCCAGAGGGCCTGACTACAACTGCTCAGAAGAAACTGTCTCCAACTGCCCTAGAAGCCAAATAGTGTGGGTATTGCTCTCCCAGATTTACTTCTACACAGTTCTATTTCTATTGGGCAGCACTATTTGGTAATGAAAATATAACCTTTCCTCCTCAGTCAGATGAGAGAAGTAGTGAAAACTCCAAATTTGAGCATGGGTAATATTCACTTTCTGGGCAGGATTGTTGGAAGGGTTGATTCCTTATAACATGCCTTCTGGTAGTGAGGGCCAACCAGCTTCATGAAAAGACATGACCAAGACCATAGACACAGAGAGCAAAATTCATAGTATACCCTATTACAGACCAGAAGTTGTATTTGTGACTGTAAATCATTCTATTAATTTTGGTAGAGCAATACACAGGATTCCAAGGCTGCATTTGCATGCTAGACTGTTGTGTAAAAGATATTTGAATAACAGACACATCTTCATTTCAGTAAAGATAGAAGGCCACATACTTCTGAAGCTATATGAATGCTAAAGCAAAACCACTCCTTGTAGAAGTTCACCCGTCTGTCCTGCCTTTCAGTAATCTTTCACTCTATACCTTTCAGTTTCTAGCTACAGACCATGCCACCTGCCCTGGATATCAAGATCATCATCTTTCCAATAATAGAAAGAGCTAAATGTAAACATTTGCCTGTTTTTCCAGTTCATCCTGCCTCTAGAGCATGCTTAGCAAATGTCCTTTGATATTTGTGTCTGAGAGACTGGCATATACAACTCCCAAACTGCACTAAAGAAGCATTCTTTCTTTGAGACAACACAGGGAAAAAACAAACAAACAAACACAAAACCGTATTAAGACGACCTTGAAAGATCAAGTTTTCATTTAAAGGAAAAGAGAAATAGCAGTTTCTTCTTCCAAGGCTTAGAAATCAAGGTCTTCCATACTTAAAGGTGTGAAAACATATAAGTTTGATACATATGTATCTGCAGTTAGATAATCAATTTTCCATAAATAGATTTACCTTGATCCTCATATTAAGTAAAATTTTTGGTAGACTCATAGAATGGTTTTTATTCCAAGGGAGCTCTATTTCCAAGTCCCTGCCATAGCTGTTCACTAGATCAGATTGCCCAAAGCCCCATCCTATCTGTCTTTGAACATTTCCAAGTACAGGGCATATATAGCTTCTATGGGGAACCTGTTCCAGTGCCTCACCATCCTCTGAGTAAAGAACCTCTTCCTAATGTCTAATGTAAATCTACCCTCTTTTAATTTAAAATTGTTACCCTATGTCCTGTCACTACGTTCCCTGATAAAATCTCTCCCTGTCTTTTCTATAAGCCCTCTTTATGTATTGGAAAGGTCTTAAGGTGTTCTCAATGCCTTCTCATCTTCTGGCTAAAAAATCCCAACTCTTTTAGCCTGCCTGGATTTATCCTGCATAGGATAAATATTTCAGCATTGTGATAATTTTCATGGCCCTCTTCTTGTCTCACTAATTGTCAACAATCTTAAGCTGGAGGCCCCAGACCCAGGCACAACACTTCAGAGTGGGGTAGAAGAGGAAAATCATATTGTCATGGTTTTCCATAAGTATTCAATATCATTATATCATGTTATAAACTGACAGAGTTGGGAGAGCTGTTGAGGGAGAACAACAGCTCCTGAAATGCTCCTGTCCCTTCCCATGTGGTTTCTGGGTTCCAGGAGCCCTTTTGCCTCCAACAGCCATGGTGGACTACACAGTCAGGAGACTCTCCCTTTTCCTTATACATATATTTTCCATTTTATCAGATTTATTGCTCCCAAGCACCTCCTCCTTTCTCACTTTTCTACCCAGCCTCCATGTGGAGATGGGTGGGGGGAGGGGCTAAGCGCTGTCATGGGACAATCTTTAACCCACGACACACCTCCTTTGACCTGTTGGCCATGTTTCTTTTGATGCAGTCCACAAAACATTTTGCTTTCCATGCTGTAAGCACAAATTGCCTGCTAAAGTTGAGTTTTCCATCCACCACTACCCCCAAAACATTTTCTGCATGTCTTCTCTCAATCCATTCATCTCCTTGATGCACTGATGTTTAGGATTGTCCTGACCCAGCTGCATGACCTTACACTTGGCCTTCCTGAACTCCATGAGGTTTGTGTGGGCCCATCTCTCAAGCCTGGTAAGGTCCCCCTGGATGGCATCCCTTCCTTCTATCTTGTCAACTGAACCACTTGGATTGGCATCATCCATAAACTTGCTGGTTCTCAGTTTTCAGGAGGTATGAGGTGGATAGAAACCTAGCAGATTTAGTTTCTTCTTCTGTTGATAAGACATCCTTTTCTCAATAAATTATTGCTAGACTGCTCCTTTTTTGTTTTTTTTTTGTTTTGGTTTGCC
>VXAV01000786.1:78969-100779 GCA_013399715.1 Alectura lathami | reverse complement strand
AAAAAAAAGTAAAAGTATTTACTATAGACAGGATGCCACTGGAACTTAGCTAAAAGGTTAATTCCTGCATTATAGTGCTTACAGCCAAATTCTGACAGGCATATGGAAGCAGGTCAAATACTAACTCCTTCAAAATAGCAGCACAGATGTATTACCAAAATATCACTTGCATGTTTGGTAAACATTGTATTTTCACACATTAAATGTACATACTTCGCAGACAGAGGACATTGCTGAATGAAGGAACAGACATGTAAGTGTTAGGTTATGAATAAGCCTAGGTCACTTATCTCTGCAGTCCAATACGGTAAATTTCAGCTCTTTTGGTTGTTAGTCTGATGTATAAAATGAATTTTTAGTACTTTTTATTTCCTGTGAGTAAAATCTTTACCATGATACAGATATGAACGTATTTTCCAGAAGCAGTAGTTTTCCCAGTGGGTGAAAAGTGGGACCACGAGAACCTGTTGAGATTCAACAAGGCCAAGTGCAAGATGTTGCACTTGGGTCGGGGCAATCCCAGGTGTGTGTACAGACTGGGAGAAGAACTCATTGAGAGCAGCCCTGCGGAGAAGGACTTGGGCGTTGTGATTGATGAAAAGCTGGACATGAGCCGGCAGTGCGCTCTTGCAGCCAGGAAGGCCAATGGCATCCTGGGCTGCATCAAGAGAGGGGTGGCCAGCAGGGAGAGGGAGGTGATCGTCCCCCTCTACTCTGCCCTTGTGAGGCCTCACCTGGAGTACTGTGTCCAGGCCTGGGGCCCCCAGGACAGAGGGGATGTGGAGCTGTTGGAGCGGGTCCAGAGGAGGGCCACCAAAATGATCAGAGGGCTGGAGCAGGAGCACCTCTCCTATGAGGAAAGGTTGAGGGAGTTGGGATTGTTTAGCTTGGAAAGGAGAAGGCTCTGGGGAAACCTTATTGCGGCCTTCCCATACTTGAAAGGAGCTTACAGGCAGGAGGGGGACTGACATTTTACACAGGTGGATAATGTTAGGACAAGA
This sequence comes from Alectura lathami, assembly GCA_013399715.1. NCBI lineage: Eukaryota > Metazoa > Chordata > Aves > Galliformes > Megapodiidae > Alectura > Alectura lathami. The sequence goes on along the minus strand of VXAV01000786.1, from coordinate 99,778 downwards.
GGGAATGGGCTAAAACTGAAAGAGGGGAGGTTTAGGTTGGGCATCAGGAAGAAATTCTTCCCTGAGGGAGTGGTGAGGCGCTGGAACAAGCTGCCCAGAGAAGCTGTGGATGCCCCATCCCTGGATGTGTTCAAGGCCAGGCTGGATGGGTTCCTGGGCAGTTTGATCTAATGAGCTAGTGGCTGGCAACCCTGTCCATGGCAGGGGAGTTGGAACTAGATGATTTTTGAGGTCCCTTCCAACCCAAGCCATTCTATGATTCTATGATGTGAGCCTCCAGTGAAGGGATTGTGTCTGCACCGGAAAACCATGGTTTAAACAGAAGGACAAAAAACAACAACAATAGCCTTTTAAAATGAAGTTTTCCTCTCTCACATACATGCACCTGTGCACATTAAATATATGGAACAGAGATGTGACAACTTTTGCAATATGAGCAGTATAGTGAGTGAAAAAATACCCACCTTATGTTTGTATGGCTAACTAGACATACGGATAAAAAACATAACCTTCTGAACTGCCTTGCAAGTCGCCTAAATAAATGCATGGTAGGAAAACTAACGTTCCATCAAAAATCCTATAGAGAGCAAAATAAAATATATAAGTAAGCACTACACTACTTTTGTTTCTCAATGAATATCAGACAAGTATCTGGCAAATCTTTTCAGGCAAATACATTTTTTTTTTTCATCAAGATCTGTCTGAGAATTCCAAATAAAAATTTTCTAAAGAATTGACAAGTACACTCTAGATGTGTCATATTTTACTGAGAATAGGGAGAGAAACTTATAAGTCATACTTACCTTCTCTCCCTTCTCAGAGGAGTTTTATCTTTTCTACCTGGAGAATTGTTCTCCTGGAGTAACTATTATCTAGAGCTTACAGCAAATAATTTTTTTTTTGTATTTCCTCTTTGTGAGTTGCAGGATATTTTTACAGTATTTATGCACTTCTTTTGAATTTGTAGGCATTGAAGAACTACACAGCCCCAACACTTGGCTGCCTGTTAAGTTGGAAATCTACAGCTTTTTACTACTGAAAAGTGTCTTCATTAATATCTTTTAAAGACAAGAAGTTTGAATCAATTTCAGATAAGCATATTTTAATAGTATATTAATATTAATATTTCAAGATGATTTTGATAAAAATATCTGCATCTTGTATTTAATGTATCTATTGTTTGCATTTTTTTTTCTTATTATGACTCTGTCTATCTGTAACAGACATTGTAGAAATAAGGCACTCATGTTTAAAGAATGAAGTTTCTTTAAATCTTTGTTCTGTATGGATTACTTTGGCCAAAATACCTGTGGTTGTTTTAACACATTGTATTAAGAAAGTAACTGCACTAGCTGTAATTAAAGTAAGATATTTTGTTGAACAATAATTAGTAGAAAAGAGCACATTTCAACAACTATTCAAAGGTGTCCACTGTGTTCTTGGGAAAAAATGACAGCTGCAAAAAGTACTGATTTTCTGGAGGAGGCAGCATTTGTGGCAACTTTGACACCTCTGTAACGGAAGCTCCACATCATTTGGCAGACTGGTAATGCATAGCCTTTACTGCACAGTTTTCAGCTGCAGCCAATTCTGCTATATCAAATATATAAGAAATATCATAAAATAAACAAAGGTCTAATTTCTATTGGCTACCCCTGAGGCACACCATATGTGTGTTTAAGAATTCTGTTGGATCAGAAACAGAATCCTGAGTTACTTATGGTACTAAATGATTACACATTAATCCCTGTAGATGAAACATTAGAAAAACTGAGAATACAAAGAGGAGATTGCCTTGTTGGTGTTCAAAGAAAAAATATATTTTCTTCATTTTTGTCAGAGCTGTACTCCTGTCCATTGACAACATTGTTTAAAAATAGTGGCTAACAAATTTGTTTCATTTTTAGGTATATGAATTACTGATAGTCTGCTAATTGAAATTTATGAACCAAAGAATGTAACTCAGAGCAATACAGGCAATTCATTCCTGATCCTCAGAAGCACACAAATACCTGACAATTTTTGTTTGTTTATTTATGTATTTCTTTAGTTGTTGGCTGGTATGTCCCCAATCCAGACAGTTGTTTTATATTTCTAGTAGCTTGCATTAACTGGCTTTAATCATTCAGTTACTGCTACTTATCATCACATAGTTCTAATTGAATCAGAGTAAATTAACAACTATGCTTTTGTAATGAGAACCATATAATTAGGTCAGCCTGCAATTTTTTATTTTCCTTTGTAAAAATTCCACTTGTTTTTAACACTATTCTACTCTCTTCATTAGTTACACCTTTGGCGCATTGTACTGGGCTTTGATTTTCCAAAGATAAATCTAATTAAATGTAATCAACATCAGTAGCATTTGCATTCATAAAAAGGATCAACTGAAAAGTGCCTGGCTGTTTTCCTCAAGTATATACTTCAACATATTCCCGTTATCTTTTCATTGTCTAAATCACATTTAATGGCTGTATTTTTAAAAATATATTATACCTTTATCATCTGAAAGAGACTAAAGGGAAGAGGGTTCCAGACCACCTACAAAATAAATAAAGTCTATCAGATACTGTATACAGTACATATCATATAAAGAAAATATATCTTTATAACCATATGAAAGGAAATTCAATTTATTTTATATTCATTTGCTATTACCATTTAGATTGAAGATTTAATAATTATAGAACCTAAACTCAAATCAGATTATGTTTTACAGATGAACAGTCTTCTCTGCAGACAAATATAAACATAAATCTATGGGTTAGGTTTTATTTATTTTGCAATGATTAGGAAAATGTATTGTAGGACTGATGTTTTTCATATTGGTTTTTGAGTGTTTTATAAGGTCCATCTTCTTTATCAGCAGAGTGAAGTCGGCAGACTAAGTCTGACAGGCATGATGCTGCAACAATGCATTCTGTTTTACTTTACAATGTTTACACGGCAATTTGCAAATGGGTACAAACAAGATCATGCAGTGTTACAGACCAGCCTGCCACTAGCCAGATGCTTGTCAGCTCCAACCAGTAAGCCTTGCAGGCAAGTTTGCATGGCGCTACAGATGAGCTCCTGTCTCTGTATGCACAGCTTGTTATTCTGGGCTTGATGCTGCTCTAATTGTGACTAAACATCTGTTTAACTAAAAATAGCTTTGGATAAAGTTGAATCTTGAGGAAAAAAATGGCTACAGGTGAAGAACTATCTGGATCCTGGTTAGATGACTAATGTTAGCACACCTGGAAGATGGGAGTAGTTGTTTAGGGTCTGCACACAAAAGTAGCTTGCTTTGACAGAGATGAATGAAGGCAAATCTGTTACTTTATGGCTGAGCCTAAAACAAGCAGATGCTTTTTATTTAAGAGATTAATATAAAAGTAGTTTCCCTTGGTTAATCCTAAATGTGAACGGGTGACCAGGCATTTTTCACATTTATGAAGTCCTTTATTTTAATCTTCTGACCTAAATACCACAAAAATGTATATGACTTCAGCATAAGCAGCCAGCATTTTGAATGCATCAAAGAATCAGGGTCAGGATCGAAGTTTTACACATACAGTTATAATAGCCACATGATACTAAGGAATTATAAATCCTTTTACCTGCATTAAGTCATGCTTCTTAAAGTTACACCCAAATATTTCAAAAACACAGAGTCACTTCAGAAAAGTTTTAATACAGTAAGTCTATGAGATATCTAGTTTTGTGTTCTCACTCATAGTTTATTAACAGTTGGAGAATTGTATTATTCCAAACCATTAAAACCTGTAAGGTGTCTCAGTGAATGTTTTTCAAACACAAAAGTTTGAATCAATTTAATGAAAGTACATTTTAGTATTGAGATAGATGTATAGTTATTTATGGTAAAAAATTATCTGTATCTTGCATTTTAATTACAGAATGGAATCACAGAATTACTAAAGTGGAAGAGACCTCTGGAGGTCTCTTGTCAACTCACTTAATCAAAGGTCCAATGAGATCAGATTTTCAGGTCTGTTGCTGAACACCGCTGTTTTTTGCGACATTCTGTGTTGTTATAGCACCATTTGGAACAGCTGATACTGAGCCCTAATATAAAAAAATCCATCATCCATTACACGTTTATCAAGACAAATTAGTATTTTGATTTTCACTTGAGAATATTATCTTTCCTATTTTTCCCATTTTTCCAAAAATAGCAGCAGATATAAGAAGATACAGCTCTGATTTTCCTTGATGTCATTATAGAGTCAAAGGGAAATATGTATTTTCCTGGGAAACAAGAAGGAAGAGAAACAAACAAGCCAGCTTTTTGCAGCTAGAGTTACTTTTGATTATCTCAACAATTCTGAATACTGTGGAAGATTGACAGGCTTCAGTAACTTCTATTATTCTACTCCTGTTTTTAAAATTATGAGTGTGACATGTTAGAGCTTGCTGTATGATAACAATCATATTTAGCTACAGCTTTCCTCTGGCAAAGCTCTGTCTTGAGGAGTGGGAGGAATCCAGTACTGGAATGTAAGCAAGAGAGTGTTAATGTGGTTGTGAAAGCAACCATATATCAATGTACATGTCCTGATTTTTTTTCACTCTTTTCCCTCCCACATTGTTTCTCATCACAGCCAGTGCATCAGAAGCTAGAGAACTATGAATACCAATCAAGAAATCCATCAAAATACATGTCAAAATAAATACATTTTGGACAAAGCCACTCATTCTAATGAGAACATGTTTGTCAGGAATGTTTTGCATAGCTATGGTCAGTATGCTCAAAATAATCCCTCTTGCTTCCCAATGATGATTGCATCCTGAGTTATCATTGTACATTTGCAGACATGCATCAAGAATAATTTCAATAGTACAATGTATTAGGACACATCATTTTGCCACAAATTTTAGAAAACTTCTTTGAAACATTTTATTGAGAAATGCTACTAGATCTACAGCTATTATTGAATGCAAACTTAATTGGAATAAGGACTAGCCATAATAATGTTTAAATGCTTTGAAGAAGATAAGAAGTTAGAAGCACTTGTTACAGTTTTCTTATTTCATTTTAATATTGCCCATTATATTAAACTACTATAAAATTATCAATATTCAAAATAAAAATACTCAAAATATTCAGCATTGCTTTTTTATTTTTTTCCCTATTTCAATGATGTGTTTGGCAAAACAAAATTTGAAATGTAATATAATATTAGAGAACTTTGATTCATCCTTAAATATGACAACATTGTGTTTTATCACAGGGAGTAGCAGTTTATTTTCACAACATTATCTCTTTCTCTCTGGTTACAGCATTTTGGAAAGCTATCTGTGTCTCAGTCTGAACCATAAAACAATGACTTAATATTTTGAAGTGTTTCTACTATAAATCATAAATTATTGCTATAATTGATTTTAATGTTAACAGTTCTTGGTTTCACTCAGCAGACTATGTGTAATCATGAAGAAAATGTGAGGAAACCTATTACAATGTGAGAAAGAAAGATCAACCAATCAAATGGTATCAAATGCTAAGACCATTAATATGCCAAAGGAGTTTGAGATGAATCACGGTATTCTGCTTTAAAGTTGTAGCAGAAGGAGAGAGATGGCTTATAGCATTGGAAGAGTATAGCATTAAAGAGTATACTGCTGAATATGACATTATTCTGCAGTAAGTGTCTGTATTTATTGGGATAGTATTGTATAACAATTGCAAGCCAATTGATTTTTAGTAGCCCATTTAGCCAGAGCAAGTAATTATCCTTTTTGGCAGGCAAAGAAAATAGTAGAAGGGTGGTTTTCTTTTCTTTTGTTTGTTTTTGATTCCTTTTTTTTTTTTTGGTTGACAATTTTGTTGTTGCTTTTGTGTTGTTTTTGTTTGTTGTTTGTTTGTTTTTTAAATCATCATCAGTCACTGAGGTAAAGATGGTCAATTAATTTATATCATAGAATCATGGAATCATAGAATCGTAGAATGGTTTGGGTTGGAAGGGTCCTTAAAGATCACCTAGTTCCAATTCCCCTGCCATGGGCACAGACACCTCCCACTGGACCAGGCTGCTCAGAGCCCCATCCAGCCTGGCCTTGAACACTTTCAGGGAGGGGGCATCCGCAACTGCCACAACCTCTCTGGGCAACCTGTTCCAGTGTCTCACCACCCTCACAGGAAAAAATTTCTTCCTTACAACCAGCCTAAATCTCCCCTAATGTTCATAGACATCACCCCTTGTCATGTCACTACATGCCCTTCTAAAGAGTCCCTCCCCAGCTCTCCTGTAGGCCTCCTTCAGGTACTGGAAGGCTGCTATCAGGCCCCTCGGGAGCTTTCTCTTCTCCAGGCTGAACAACCCCAGCTCTCTCAGCCTGCCTTCATAGGGGAGGTGCTCCAGCCCTCTGATCATCTTCATAGTCCTCCTCTGGACCTGCTCCAACAGTAAGCAAATTTTTAGTACTACTCTGTGATGTTTCTAAACTAACACACTTAATAAGACACAGGAATTGTTTCAGTTTATGATCAAGGCTTATGGAACTAATTATCCAGCTAGAATAAATCAATGAATAAATCAGCTTCCATGAAGGAAACTGACTTTTGATGGATTTTTTTTTTTTTACTATAGGTGGAAAACAATTTTATTTCTTTTAATTTCGAATGAAGGTAATGATTGACAGCACACAGCTTGAATCTCTGTAGGGTAGGGATTCTCTTCCATTTATTGATTTATTTATTTTCCACCATGTCCAGGATTATTTAGGCTTGATTCTTGAATCATCATAGAATCATAGAATCATAGAATCACAGAATCATAGAATGGCCTGGGTTGGAAGGGACCTCAGAGATCATCTAGTTCCAACCCCCCTGCCATGCACAGGGCTGCCAACCACTAGCTCACTAGATCAAACTGCCCAGGAGCCCATCCAGCCTTGTCTGTTGCTGGATATCACAGTTAATAATAGAACAAATAGTTTCAATCTTTGCTAAAACATTCATCTGTGGGAGAGGAGTCACAGTGCAACCTGAATTCATGGAGACTGAATCTGTTTTGGATTTAAGGGGATAATGGAAAAATAAAGGACATAAAAGTTTTGGAATTCAGAAAAGAGAATAAATTGAGGTTCAGTATTTCAGGCAATAATAAATTGTTTTGTCCTCAGACGGAGGAAAAGACTGCATTACCAAAAAGGTACATCAGTCTTTTGAAATTCTAAAATAAATGTTTTCTGTTTAGATTTATTCTGACATAGAACTCTGAGTATTTTTTTTTAATAATTTTTTTTAAAGAAAAATTACTAGCCAAAATTCTTTTTATCAAAAGTCTTTTATTTAGACTTTTTATCCAAAACTTAATGAACATATCTTCTGACTAAATATATCCTACTTCTTAAATAAATATATACAAATTATGGAAAGTTTACATAAATTTTCAGTTCACTCTATTTTGGATTACATTGGGTAGCATATTTTAATAAAGAGCAACTTGAAAACAAATATTTTTAATTTAACAAAAAAAAAATATTTGTTAGAAATCAAACTTTCTACATTTTTTTTTTTTAATGTGAAATTCATCAAAGACTGATTTCAAGTATCTATGGGTCCGCTTTTTAAGGATAATGTTAGTAGTATATTCCATGATTTGTGTGTTTCCTCAGACTTTTATTAAAAGATTTTATTGGCAGAAAAAAAACACAAGGTGGTTTTATGCTCTCAGTTGTAAAATATTCATTGATAGAAGTGAAAAAATATCTTGTGGTATTTAAAGACTGAACCAATTATGAAATACTAAAGAAAATGATAAAACGGTTTTCTGTACATTACTATGCAAGGCTGTGATAGTGAAGTCCAGATTCTGGGCCAAACATTAAGACATTAAGTTCAATTTTTAAAAATTATTATTATCATTATTGACACTGAATTAATTTTATCATTAAAATATCCCTGATTTCAGCAGACAGGAACTAGAATTGTTTTAGTAGTGAATAATAAATTTAGCATAGAGGGATTGAAACTCTTATTATGAATCCATATTTAAAGGAAAAAACATTGTCCAGAGCTAAGTAAATTCATGGGCTTTGCCAGATCATTAATTATAAGTGTGCATACACCGTTAAAACATGTCAGCATTATATTTTTACTATCACAATTTTAACAATTTGTTAAGTAAATAAATGTTGGTTCATTTAAAAGTCTATATTAATATTTCTAATGTCCTATAACATTTTATTTTAAACAAATGTCTTCTTCTTTAATCTGATCCATACAGTTTTGACAACTATGTTTATTACACGAAAACTTGGAAATGCTCCAATGATTTTATTATGCCTCCAATGTAAACTAATTGATATGGGTCTCAGAATGACAATTAATTGAAATAATGTTTTAACCACTCATTGAATCTTTTTTTTTTTAAAAAAAAAAACTGCTCTTTTTCCTCTAAGTTGACAAAAATTTTTACATCTATGCAGATATGAAATAATGAACAATATTATAATCCTTTTTACATTAAATCTGTAAACCTCTAATCTCCTGAATATTAAGCTTAAATAATTAACCACTTATGCATAATTATCAATGTTAGTGCTCTTTAGTTCCTCACTGTACACATTATTGTTCAAGTACATTTTAAATATTGTTTTTTAAAAACTATTATTAAATAAAATAAGCTTTCTATTGAACAGTTCTGCTGCCTAAAAGTAGACTTTTTTTCCCTCTTTAATTGAAACAACTTTGTGTGTGCATGTGTGTCACATTTCTAAGATATTCTTTCCTGACTCCTTAATTCAACCTCATTTAATTCAGGGAAGAATGATCCAACAAGTGCTGTTGAATACAAACACGGAGATATAAATTCTACCTCAATAAGTCCTAATCTGTGGATCTGGAGAGTAAGAAGGTGATCCTTGAGGTTCTTGAAAAAGATTAGTATATATTTTCTGTGATTTTCTATGATTTCTTCATGCATCTCTTACAGGCTGCTGTCGGTGGTATCATTTGAATAAGTCTGTGGGGCCAGTTGTCATTTGACCAAGTGTACAGAAAGAACTGACAGAAGTGCTTGCTAAGAGACTTTCAATAATTAACCAGCAGTCCTGGCCAACCAGGGAAGTCCCAGATGACTGGAAGTTTGTAAATGTGACTCCAGTCTATGAGAATGACAGGAAAGAGGATCCACAGAATTACAGGCCTGTCATTCTGACTTCAGTACCAGGGAAGGTTATGGAGTTGATCATTTTGAATGTCATCATACTGTACATACAGGACAACCAAGTTATTAGATGCAGCCAGCACGGGTTTATGAGAGGCACACCCTGCCTGACTGATGTGGAGCTGTTGGAGTGGATTCAGAGGAGGGCCACCAAAATGATCAGAGGGCTGGACCACCTCTCCTATGAGGAAAGGTTGAGGGAGTTGGGATTGTTTAGCTTGGAAAAGAGAAGACTCCGGGGAGACCTCATTGCGGCTTTCCAGTACTTGAAAGGAGCTTACAAGCGGGTGAGGGACTGACTTTTTACACAGGTAAATAATGATAAGACAAGGGGAAATGGACTTAAACTGAAAGAGGGGAGGTTTAGCTTGGATGTTAGAAAGAAATTTTTCAGAGACAGTGGTGAGGCACCGGAACAGGCTGCCCAGAGAAGCTGCGGATGCCCCATCCCTGGCTGTGTTCAAGGCCAGGCTGGATGGGTTCCTGGGCAGTTTGATCTAGTGAGCTAGTGGCTGGCAGCCCTGTCCACGGCAGGGGGGTTGGAATCAGATGATCTCTGAGGTCCCTTCCAAACCAAGCCATTCTATGATTCTATGACTAACCCGATCTCTTGTGACAAGATGACCCACTCAGTAGATGAGGAAGAGGCTGTGGATGTCGTCCACATGGATTTTAGTGAAGTGATGCCTTCTCCCACAGTATTCTCTTGAGGAAAATGGCTACTCATGAATTGGACAGGTTTACAGTTCACCAGGTGAAGAACATGTGGGATGGCTGAGTTCAAAGAGTGGATGGAGTTCAATCCAGTTGGTGGCAAGTCAACAGTGGCATTCCCCAGGCCTCAATATTGTGGTCAGTTTTGTCTGAAGTTTTAATCAATTATCTGGATGAAGGAATTAAGTGTACCCTCAGTAAGTTTGCGGATTATATCAAGTTAGGTAGGACTGTTTATATGCTTAAGGGTAGGAAGGCTTTGCACAGGGATCTGAATAGGCTAGATTGATACACTGAGTCCAATCGCATGACATTCAACAAGGATAAGTGCCAGGACATGCACTTTTGTCATAACAACCCCTGAGGAAGAGAGTCTAGAAAGTTGCCCAGCAGCAAAGAACCCGATTGATAGCCAGGTAAACACGAACCAGCACTGTGCCCAGGTGGCCAAGAAGGCCAATGGAATCCTGGCTGCTCAAGAAAGTGGTGGAATCCTTATCCCTGGACATATGCAAGAGATGTGTGGACATGGCGCTAAGGGAGATAGTTTAGTGATGGGATTCATAGGTCAGGCTGATGGTTGGATTTGTGTCGTGGGTTAATTAAAAATTGTCCTGTGACAGGGCCTAGCACCCTCCCTCACTCCCTCTTCACGGAGGCCAAGAAGAGGAGTGAGTAAGGAGGAGCCACGATTGAGGTAAAAGATCATTAGTTTACTTAAAACGGCAAAGGAATTCAAGATAATACAATCAATATGAAAGGAATTGACAGCAATAAATCTGACAAATTGGAAAAAATAAATATACGGAAAACAGAAGGGTCTCCTGTGTGTGTCCAAAATGGCAATCAAAGGCCAGAAGTGGCAGGGTTCCTAGAACCCGGAAACCATGTGGGAAGGGACAGGAGCATTCTGGGGGCTGTGGTTCCCCCTTAGCAGCCCTCCCACCTGTGTCAGCTTGTTACATGATGTCATGATATGGAATACCTGTAGAAAACCATGACAACTTGGTGATCTTGAAGGTCTTTTCCAACCTAAATGATTCTATGATTCTATGAAAGCGATGAAGACCTTTTACAAAAGGCCTGTCTCAGTAAGAAAGCAGACTGTCTCTGCCTAGTCTTAACAAAGGTATATGTATAGGCTTATTTTTCATCCCCATCTTCAGTCTAAGGACATCTTTCAACCTGTTTTTGCTCTGTGAAGAATCATTTCTGAAAATGAATAGAAGTTCCTTGCATATGGATAAGTGTGATTTCAGAAGATGTTCTGGGATGAAGGAGAAAAAAATCTAAATAGAGATTTAATTTCTGCCTTTCAGAGTTACATTTTTGGGCTCACATTTTCTAAAATCTAAAATTCTGCTGCATAATCTAAATCTAGTGAACCTACTTACGGTGTTCCTGTGGAAAAAGCATAATAAGAGTAATCTGTATGATCCATCCCCAAGGCACACATTTAGTGACAAAATTATTGTCTGAGCAATGACTTTGTTTTAGCATTCTATTCTTGTAATGTACTTATATGTGGTCCCATCTTTTCTTTTATTTAGAATCCATTATCACCTGAATGACTTTCCTTGGAGCATGGCAATTTGCCCAGATGAAACTTCCACCTGAAACATCACTAATTATGAATATAATCAGAAAGAAAATAAAGGCTATTGTTTTAATGAGTACTTTCCATGGCATTTTGAGGTAACTGGCAGAAGTAGAAAAAAATGAAGGCAAGAAAAAAAAAGAAGGAGAAAGAACTACTGCACTTGAGAGATTCATTCACTGTTCTTACTATTGTGTCTTTCAGGCATAATAAATTACTAGATAAACGTAAAGGACAAGATTTTAGTATTGTATTTTATTCCAGCTATTGAGATTCACAGTGTGAATTTACATCCCTATTGTCTCTTTGGAACCTGAGTCTAGGTATAAAAGGGTGAACAGACACTGTGAAAGCTATCCATGCTAGAAATTTTAGATAGATTCAGAAAATGATAAATTCAGAAAATATTTCTGTGTTCCACTGAGTGTAGAAGGAACCTAGACAACGTGATTAAACTACTCACTAAATATTTTCAGATAGTTAGCATTGGGTATGTTTACTGTGCCCCATATGGCTGTTTCTTTCTTAGCAGAGTGAAAGGAGACAAGTCAATATATCATCCTTACTTTTTTTTTTTTTTTTTTTTATAATGCTCTAGCTGATAGAATAAAATCATACAGACATTGATAACGTTAACATCATATGCAGCCAATCATTTTATATGATTCTGGTTCTTACATTGGTTATGAATAGTATCAGTTCTTTTCCAGATCGAAAGTTTTTAAAGTGTTTGAAGCAGAAAGCAGTGGAATAGTTATGTTATTGTGGAACAGGGAAGAGCAAAATGCAGAAGAGAGGAATTATTGTCATGAAGTATCATACTAAGGAAATTAAAATAAATTCTTGTAACTCTGAGCAAGAATCAGCTGGTCTAGTTTAGACCTCCAGATCCTAGAGATCTAGGTCTGAGCTGCTTTCATTGTCAGTAGTGAGAAGTTCTCCAGTTGGGAACTTCTTTCATCACACAGTAGGTATAAAAGCTTAATAAATACTTTCCAGAAAGAGTCTGTTTCTCTCTAACTCAAATAGATATATATTGGTTTTAGATTAAATGAGCCCCAGCAGATTTGTGAAAGTACAGCTGTGGCAGGTTTTCAATATTTGGAGTTTATTTGTTTTAATCAATACAAGACAATAGGTTCTTAACCTAGTCTCCTTTAGCTCCCTTCAAATCCAACACAAACATAGATATTCAGCCAAATAACAGCAAACACGTGATGCAAAAAACAAGCCTTGTGCCTTCTGCCACAAAATATTTTCCTCAATGTCCTGAAGGAATGTCAGGAATAAAAATATTCATTACAATCTCTTCCAGCTGAAACACTTATCTTCTCTATGGTGATAACCGATAGAATAGGTAATGCCACCAAAGTAGTTTTGATATTGCAGCCTTTGTGGAAATGCTTTAGGAACGCTTCAGATAAACTTACTAAAAATTTCAATCCACAGAAGATTTTCAGTGCTGTGACCCATTATCTTAAATCCAGGATCTAAGATCAAAAATGATATACAATGGTGATGTCAATGTATTGTATATGCAATATCAACTTCTCTTTTCTGCTAAGCTTATATTCATTGAAATACTTTGTGAGGCAAAGAAACAATGTCTCTTTTGAATCCTTCCTACAACACATCTGTTCAGGTTAGAGCCATCTGGGTTAGTTTGTGGCCTGGATGTGCTAGCAGTCATCTCTAAGTTCACTAGCTGAGAATAACATAAATTCAGTGCTCTGCAACCAGCATCACTTTCCAGACTCATATACACAATTCTTTACGATACCTAAGTTTGTCCAGTATTAGAAACAGTTAGGGAAATCACAAAGGAGATGAATGAAGTAGCAATTCAACCTCTAATATTTCATGCAGTACCAGAAAGAAATTTCTGATCAGTTCCTAGATATTTACTTTGTTTTACAAATATTCCATACATAATACTATGATAAATTTCCATGGGAATTTGCTGTTTATGTATTTTTACAAACATATTTAGTCAGTTCATTTGGATAACATACACCAAAATTCTTTAGAATGGTGGTTATATTTATATTTCTAAGTGATATCTTTGTGCTATGAAATATCCTCGTACTATGATGCTTTTCTTTGTATTCCTACCCCAATGAACAGATGGTGAAATGATTAGTTTCTTTGAGTGTTGTCACTGCTTCAGTTACCATAATAATTTGATTTACTATTACTGGCTCAAACTATTAAGTAGCAAATTATTGTATTTTGCCATGTGAGTTTAGACACAGAGCAATAAAAACACATAAAATCACATGCATTTAATGTACTGTGTTGTACAGTTGTTAATAGCATTTTTCCTCATCGTATGGAATGCCGTTTTACTTTCAATATGCAATATATTTGATCGATTAGCAAGGTAGAAGTTATCTTCATGATACATAAAATCAAACATGAAAATTTCATTTAGAAGTAATCATTCCCTGAGCAGATAAGTAGACATAGAATCCTGAAAATTAGTGACTTGTGCTGATATTTTACGCTTGTTTATTTCTGGAGACGTAACACACTCTTAATATTCATACATATTGATGATAATATGATTAAAATTGAGCCTGAAACTCACCCAAACTTGGAAGATCTAGGAAGAACTAGAGAGATTTGTCCCCCATTTCATTATTTTGGCTTCTGTTCCAATTTCACTGTCCTTTCACTTCAGAATTCTGAATTTAAACTTTAAAACTGTTAGTGGATGAATACAATAGAATATCTAAGCAAGGTTCTGGTTATTNTTTTTTTTTCCAGCTATTTACAATCAGATGAAACTGAAAACAAAAATTCCTCTAAGAACTAGCTATTAAAAATATCAAATTCTATCTTTGCAAAATACCAAAGTCATTTAACAAAATGCATACCTAAGGATAAATATTTTCAGGAGAGCTTTCCTCAAATATTTTGTTAGTATAAAGAGCCTTGGATTTGACATGTGAAGTACTAAAGGCAACGTCTAGATTTCTTTTAAGGATATTTACAATATAATGATTCTTACATTGGCAAAAATGTAAAAATGTTTTGGGGAAGGGAATATTTTTCTTCTATGCAATCAGGAGAAAGCATAAGATCTCTATTATTCCTTCCACTGCTTGAAGGGAGCTTACAAACAGGAGGGGGAGCGACTTTTTATGCAGATAGATAGTGACAGGACAAGCGGGAATGGTTTTAAACTAACAGAAGGGAGATTTAGGTTAGGTTAGATATTAGGCGGAAAATTTTACTCAGAGGGTGGTGAGTTACTGGAACAGGTTGCCCAGACAAGTTGTGAATGCCCCATCCCTGGAGGCATTCAGCACCAGACTGGATGGGGCCCTGGGCATCCTGGTCTAATGTTTGGCAACCCTGCCCACAGCAGGGGAGTTGAAACTTGATGATCTTTAAGGTCCCTTTCAACTCTGGCCATTCTATGATCCTATGATCCTATGAGCCTATGATCCTATGATGTAGTTATTTATATATTTACTTAGCATTTGCTCATAAGAATGCACTATGAATCTAAGACAAAATTGGGTTTCATAATGATGAAATATTTATGTTTTAATATCCTATTGAAAGATGCTTTGAGTAGAAAGAATTATTCAAAATACTACTTTAAAGCTTCTCCTTTATAAAAATATTTTTGTGATGTTTTTATGTTATACCAAAGCTGATATTCATATTATATAGAAATATAGTAACATGTATTAATTAAAGATTCTCCTCTCAGTAATATGAGTGTAGCTCCAGGATTAATTGCAGAAAATTCCTCTCTGTTTACTTGTTTACAACAATCTAATTTATTTTCTTTTTTATGGCATATTAATCATAGCTTATTATAAGAAAAATATTAATCTCTTTTTTTTTAAAAAAAAGGTATTTACACTGTCACTATTTTAACATAAAAATATGACAGAAAAGTAGAAACTGCATAAAAAAATTAGAGTAAAAAAAATAATTGATTAAAAATTAAAAATAATGCCTTAAATTATACCTCTAATACTACTTAATAAGACTAGGAGAATATGCTTGCTTCCTAAAATATAATTTTCACTACTAAGCTAAGACAATAAGTTTGGCTAATAGTGCTTGTAGTACATAACATTGATTATAATCACAGAATCATGGAATCACTGAATGGTTGAGATTCTGTGGAAGCAGACTTGTCCAACTCGAGTAGATCAGTATTTCAGGTTGCCCAGGACCATGTATAGATAGCTTTTGAAGATCTCCAAGGAGAAGACTTCACAGTCTCTCTGGTCAACTTGTGCCAGTGCTCTGTCACCCACACAATAAATGTTTCCTGAAGTTTAGGCAGAACCTTGTGTTTCAGAT
Source organism: Alectura lathami (assembly GCA_013399715.1). NCBI lineage: Eukaryota > Metazoa > Chordata > Aves > Galliformes > Megapodiidae > Alectura > Alectura lathami. Next base: position 83,968 of record VXAV01000786.1, on the reverse strand, counting down.
TGTTTCTATTGCTTCTTGTCCTGTCAGTGGGAACCACAGAAAAGAGCCTGACTTCATTATCTTTGCACTCTTTCCTTCTTGTGTACATTAATAAGTTTGACTCAAGCCTCCTTAAGGCTTAACCATCCCAGCGGTCTTAGTCTTTCCTCATAAGAGAATTGCTCCAGTCCCTTTGTAGCCCTTTGTTGGACTTTATCCAGTATGTGCATGTCTTCCTTGTACTGAGGGGCCCAGAAATGGGCACAGCACTCCAGGTGTGGTCTCATCAGTGCAGAATAGAGGAGAAACATCACCTCTCTTAACCTACCGGAATTACTTTGCCTAATACAGCACAGGATACAGTTAGTCTTCTTTCTGGGCAAAGACATATTTTTGGCTCCACTTGTTCATGGAATCAATAGAAAAATGTGAACTGATTGTCCATTTATTCTGGCATGTTGTCATTAACTCTACTAAAATCAATGAAATTGTGCTGTTACCATTCCTCTTCAAAATTCTGTTTCTAACCTTTGAAGACTTCTAATATGATTTGAATTTCACGACAGGCTCATATGTTTTTCCATGGAGTAAGAAAAATATTAAACAAGGAGTAGTAGATTAGCTAAATTTAACTTTCAGATTACAATTATTTAACAGCAATTAATAACAAAAACAAAACTCAAGATACTCTTTCAGCTCTTTCAGCTTTCACATATCATTTATTTCTAATTGGTAAATGTTGCCATTAAACTAATTAAAGTGGCATAATTTTCTCCTAGGCTTGGTTGGATATAAATTTCAGCCAATGTTACCTAAAAGAACAACAGAAACAGACATTCAGGCAACCACCCAAAACTGCCATTGATTTACAACCACAAAAAGATAATAACAACAGGAAAAAAAAAAAAAAAAAAAGCATAAAATTCAGAATCCTGATCTGAAACTTCATAGGCATTCTCCTGAAGGTGTCAAATTTGCTTCAATTTTTTCTTAGAAAAGAGCTCTCATGAAATTAAAAAATGTTTTTTACTTACTTCTTTGAGAGTTACAGAATTTCAGAAACAAGAATGCCTTATTTTCTTAAAGGATAAATATAACAGTTCAGGGGTATGCTTTTCAGATATTATTCAAGATTTTTATAGCATTACTGAAGACTATCTGCAAGAGCATTGAAGTTGTTTTGTTTAAACATTTTTAAGTGTTTAATGATTTATCTTGAAAGTTTTCATGTTTAAACGTATTAGTATAGAATTTTAAGTTTTAATAGTTAATTCAGAATACAGTTTCTCATCCTTCCACAGATGCCAAGAATAAAGAGAATGTTCCTACAGTGGAAAGATAAGTAAGAGACAATTCAAGGAAAGAACAGAGAAAAAAGCCATAAAATATTTCATGTTTCAGAGACATTATTCCCTAAACAAACAAACAAAGAAAACATCTGTCTTTAACCAGGGATACTATCTTGCTGTCTGTCCTGCGTCTACCACTGTTTCTTTGTTTGTTTTTTTTTTTTTGCCTCATCTTTAAAGGTTGTCACTGACTACCTATCAGCTCCATTTCTTCCTTTTTTTTGTTGTTTCATTGACAGTGGTCACATACAGCCTAATAATTTGTTAGTCAGAAATCACACAGCTGGGACCAAGTGTACCTTCAGCAAGTTTGGTGATTACACTAAGGTGAGTGGAGCAGTTCATACAATAGAAGGAACAGATGGCATCCAGAAGGGTCTGGACAGACTTGAAAAGTGGGCCCTTGGGAACCTAAAAAGGTTCAACAAGGCCAAGTGCAAGGTGTTGCACTTGGGTTGGGGCAATCCCAGGTATGTGTACAAACGGAGGAGAACTTAGTGGGAGCAGCTCTGCAGAGAAAGACTTTGAGCTTCTAGTGGATGAGAGGCTTTACATGAGCCAGCAGCCCGGAAGACCAACTGCATCCTGTGCTGCATCAAATGAGGGGTGGCCAGCAGGGAGAGAGAGGTGATTGTCCCCTCTACTCTGCCCTTGTGAAGCCCCATCTGGAGTACTCCCTGGGGCCCGCAACACAAGAAAGATGTGGAGCTCAAGGATCAAGTCCACAGGGGAGCCACGAAGACGATCAGAGGGTGGGAGCACCTCTCCTACAAAGAAAGGTTGAGGGAGCTGGGGTTGTTCAGCCTGGAGAAGAGAAGGCTCCAGGGGTACCTCATTTTGGCCTTCCAGTACTTGAAAGGGAGCTTATAAAAAGGAAGGAGACAGACTCCTTATACGGTCTGACAATGATAGAACAAGCATGAATGGTTTTACACGAAAAGAGGGGAGACTTAGATTTGATATTAGAAGGAAATTCTTTACTTAAATATTGGTGAGGCACTGGCACAGGTTGCCCAGAGAACTTGCAGATGCTTCATCGCTGGAGGCATTCAAGGCCAGGTAGGATGGGTCCCTGGTCAGCCTGATCTAGTCGTTGGCAACCCTACTGACAGCAGGAGAGGTGAAGTTAGATGGTCATGTCTTTGGCAACATGCACAGTAGAATCGAGTGCATCCTAAGCAAGTTTGTGGATGACACCAAGCTTTGTGTTGCCATTGACATGCTAGAGAGAAAGGATGCCATCCTGAGGGACCTGGACAGGCTTGAGAGGTGGGCCCGTGCAACCTCATGAAGTTCAACAAGGCCAAGTGTAAGGTCCCGCACCGTGGTCGAGGCAATCCCAAGCACAAATACAGGTTGGGGGGAGAATATCTGGAGAGCAGCTTCGAAGAGAAGGATTTGGGGGTGTTGGCTGAGTTTTTCATCAACAAACAAAGTGCGCTTGCAGCCCAGAGGGCAAACTGCATCCTAGGCAGCAACAAGAGAAGCGTGACCAGCAGGGCGAGGGAGGTGATTCTGCCCCTCTGTTCTGCTCTCGTGAGACCCCACCTGGAGCACTGCATCCAGTTCTGGTGCCCCCTATAAAGAAGGATATCAAACTGTTGGAGGAGGTCCAGAGGAGGGCCACAAAGGTAATCAGAGGGCTGGAGCACCTCCCCTGTGAAGGCAGGCTGAGAGAGTTGGGGTTGTTCAGCCTGGAGAAGAGAAGGCTCCGGGGGAACCTGATAGCAGCCTTCCAGTACCTGAAGGGGGCCTACAGAAGAGCTGGGGAGGGACTCTTTGGAAGGGCATGTAGTGACAGGACAAGGGGTAATGGCCATAAACTGGAAGAGGGGAGATTTAGGCTAGATATTAGGAAGAAATTCTTTCCTGTGATGGTGGTGAGCCACTGGCACATGTTGCCCAGAGAGGTTGTGGCTGCCCCTTCCCTGGAAGTATTCAAGGCCAGACTGGAGCAACCTGGTCTAGTGGGAGGTGTCCCTGCCCATGGCAGGGGGGTTGGGGCTTGGAACTAGATGATGTTTAAGGTCGCTTCCAACCCAAACCATTCTCTGACTCTATGATTCTATTGTCTTTACGGTCTCTTTCACCCCAAGCCACTCTATGATTCCATAATTATCTGTAGGTGGCAAAAAAATTGACCTTTACATGGCTGCCAAGTCAGAAGAACCTTATGTTGTTATTTGCTCTGATTTGTTTTGTTGCTTGTTTCCTTTAAATCCCAGAAAAATAACAATATTCACACCACAAAATATATAAATCCCTTTCAGAGTAAATTTATGAAAAAAACTCCCAGGTAGACTTTATGTCAGCGTGAACTATGTCTGACCATAGTTAGGTCTGTTAATTATTGTAAGAATAATAACAGGGCAAATTCTTCAAATTAAGGGAAGGATCACCAGATCAGCTCTGTGTTGGGTCCGACTGCAGAGTAAAAGGATTATCTAGTTTAATGGAGATTCGCTGTTGTTCTTAAGTCCTGCAGGGACATGATATTCACTGGAGGGAAGACCTTGAGAGAAAGGCTAAACAGAAGGTAGCAGCTTGAAGAACTGTATTACCCAGGACATATTCAAATTGTTGGCACATCTGCTGTAGGCAGTTGATTTCTTATGATAATTTATGCTTTTAGTCTTCCTGCAAATATGCCCAGAAGCAATTGGATGGGTAGAGTTACATACTTTAAAATAAATAAATTAATCTGCATAGGTTTGAAAACAGAAATTCAGTCACTTTTAAGTTCTTTCGGCAACTAGCCACTACTTCTTTCTGCAGCACTTCCAGGAACTGGGATTTTGTGTTTACATTAATGAGGGATGAAGGATGAGCATTAAACATACAATATATAAAATATACATAAAGCATTCCAGTCAATGAAGATGCTGGGTTCTTTTCTTCCTTATCTCTCTGTATTGTATAAATACATGTATATGTGAATGTAGACCTATGTATGCCTTTCCCTTTGTAAAACAAAAGAAAAAATAATAGTTGTTGACGCAACAAAAAATTTTCAAATACCAATTTGTTATTATTCTATAATAGAGGAAGTGCTTACCAGCACATTTTCTATGATCCTGCACATTAATTTCATTACTGAGAATTGCTGAGGTTACATTCCAAGTGAAATATAACTTTCCCTATTTCACACCCCAATTAAGGACAGATTTTAATTCACTTTGCAAAATGCATTAGCATTCTGACTTGGAGGTACAGGTCAAATGTAAATTACCTGGCAATTATGAGTGAGAAACCAGAAAGCTCCAGCTTAATGTGCCTGGAGAATATTTTTTGTTAGCCTTATTAGGCATATTTTAAATGATTGCATAAATTTGAAGAAAAAAATAGAAAATCTTTTTATTTTTAAGATTTAAAATAATAAGTAGCGTTGAAAAAGTCTAGGTCATAAACAAGAAAAAAAAAAAGAAACATTTTTTAAAATTAAGTAAATTAATAAGAAAATAAAAACTAGAAGTACCAAATATTTCATATATAACTTTAAGTGATAAAACATAACTAATTACTAACATGGTGCAGTCGTCACAAGAAAAATAAGTTTAAGCATATGTTTGAAAATGTAAGTCACCTTTCAATCTCTTGTATACAAAATTAGGGACATAAGCACTATGGAGATACAGGATTAATTTGTACACTTATGAAATTTTAATTATATT
>VXAV01000786.1:42443-63326 GCA_013399715.1 Alectura lathami | reverse complement strand
TAGATATCGGTATGCTTCCATGACATAGGAATATTAAATGGTTAACAATAATACAGTAATGATATTTCTAAGTTTGGACTGAGTTTTGTTGGGTTTTCTTCTCTTGGCATCGTCCTGACAAGATCCTGATAAGTTGATTCCTGACCAGGAAAGGTCTTCTCTTTTCTCTACATTGTTTAATTTTGTCAGAACTAATTTTTAGATGACACAGAAAATAAGGGAGATATAAATATAACCAATATAGCTTTCTACAAAGATGATAATTGAAATGAATCTGAACCTGCAGAAAAAAAAAAAAAAAATCTATCTGTTTCAAGAATAATTTTTAACTTTTGATTAGAATGACTTCTTTTGAAAAAAGTGAATTGAAATTTAATTCTCTGGCCTGCTACCATGATGACAGAAAAAAAAAAAAACAACAACCAAAAAAAAGATACAGTCATTCATACTTGTAAAGCTATTCATTTTATCCATGGATCTTGCTCTTCTTCATGGCATGCAATATGACTCACTAAATGCCATAATAGGTATCAGATGGTTTCTACCCAAGTGAATGATCCAGAGCAATAGTAGTGTAAGTAGTCTACTTAATAATAATGTACTGTGAATTGGTGTAGAAAGTAAGGGTATAATAACAAATAATAATTTCTAATAATGCTCATATACAGGAAACTAAACTGTAATCACCTTACATATGTAAGTGAACAGATTGAACAATCAGATATTACAAAAACACAGTATCTTTAGAGCTTTTACGTATGACGAAAAGTAAATTAGCAGATAGGGAGTCAATGAAACTCCATCATTAAATCAAGTTTCAGCTGAAATAATGATACTTTGAAGCAGTAGTTAGAAACTTTCACAGAAGTTTTAATTAGTGCTTAGCTCTGAAAATTCAGGTTCTCTGAGGGATAAAAAAAAAGTAGCTTGAAATGTCTGATAGTTTCTTGTGGATTCTCCACAAAGCATATTTTAGATAAATAATCTCTGGCTAAATCTGCAGCATGTTTTCATTGTAGCAGCCAGGCCAGGTGTAATGTTAAATGAATCCCATCAAGTGTATGCCTTTTATCTTACTCTGCCTTTCAGCAGACCAAGACTAGAAATGATGGGAGAAGAGAGTGTTCAGTAGAGGTCATTAGTCTCATGAGGGTGGGTACTGATGAGTACTGACTCTGTCTATTCATTTATGATGTATGGCAATAGGCAGATGAAGAAGGTCTATGTCTTTCCCACGGTTGTCCCTCTGTCTCCTGCTGCAAAGCCAGACAGAATCAAAAACTGTCTGTCTATATAGGTGCGATGGATGAAATAGTCTTCTGGGAGAAATTCCAGCTTGTGGTCACTCCCAGGGCTGATCAGGAGGAAAAAACACATATCTTCTTTCTGGGGGAAGCCAGAAAAGTACTTTGAAAAGTACAGATGATACTGTTGTGTTTTAACCCAGCAGGCAGCTCAGCACCACACAGCCTTTTGCTCACTCCCCTCCGCTCCCAGTGGGATGGGGGAGAGAATAGGGGAAAAAAAAAGTGGATCTTGTAGTTTGGGATAAAAACTATTTACTAAAACAGAAAAGGAAGAGAGAAATAATAGTAATGATAATATATGTATGTATTTGTAAATCAAGTGATGCTTAACAATTGCTCACCAGCTGCCAACCCACACCCACTCAGTCCCTGAGCAGTGGCTCACACCACTCCCCCCAGCCCCATTAAACTTCCTGCAGTTTTATCATTTTTCCATGATATGGTATGGAATATCCCTTTGGCCAGTTTGTGTCAGCTGTCCTGGTTCTTTCCCCTTCCAGCTTCCTGCACACCCCCTTAGTCTCCTCGCTGGCAGGACAGTGAAAGAAACTGAAAAGCTGTAATGTCCGTGGCTCTGTGCAGCACTGCTCAGCAGCTACTAAAACATAAGTTTGTTTTTGACATTGAAACCAGAACATGTTTAATTGCTTAATTGTTGTTGCATCAGGTGTAACCTTTTTGTGTTTTAATATATAGTAGATTTTGTGGTGATTCTGATCTTATCAAACTTGGCAGGTTTTTACAGTTATACACTTGGCTGTGTTTACAGTTATAATAGTGAACTCAGATCTATAGCAGAATGTATTCTGCTATCATATTTGTCTGAATGAGCAGGCATCTTTCTGGGAATATCCATAAATAAATAAATCTCAAAAGGACATTACAAACAAACTAACGGCTTTGAAATAAATTCTTAAATTCTATTAGACAGTCAATTACCAATGCTATTCATCTGAAAGAATGCTTTTGTGGTAAGTGTTCTCTAAAATCTAGAAACTTGGTAAGGCCTGTTTAGTATAGCTCTTAGAAATCTATTTTCAACACCATAATTTTTATAGGATTTTACTTGTTTGGTGTTTTATTTTTGATGTTACTGGCTTTGTTTTGGTTCTGTTTCTTACTTATTCACGTAGGTATTAGAGACTTAGGAATTCAGATACTGTTAAATCAACATTACCTCTGTAAATTTCAATTTGTGGAATCTGCTTTCTGACAACATTCTTGAAGATGTTTTCTATTTCTGTTGCTACATTTTTGGACTGGTAAACTTTGGAACTTATAAAGTATAACTTTTTCATCTGTTAGATCTCCGAATCTCTGAAGGAGGTATACAGGAAGCTTGGATACTAAATAGGAAGAACAGGCTCAATCACCAAGCAGTGGCTGGTTCAACATCTTTGTTGCCTGAATTTTAATACTTTTCATTATGCTCCATTTTCAGATTGGCTTATTGTCTGTGCACAGTGTGGTGTAGCACACTGTGTCTCTGAATAAGAGAAAATATGTCAGTTGAGTATTCACTTTATAAAAATAGGAATAGGAGAAAATACATGCTAACACATATACTAACACATAATACGTATGCTAATACATAAAACATATACATACACATAATACATAAAACATATACTAACACATAATATACTAACACATCCAAAGTTGTACAGAATTTAGGAGATAAAATCTGTAAAATTATTGCCATCAGACTAAACAGCTTCACACATACATACACACAAGCCAAACAAACAGCAACAAGAACAAAAAACAAGCAAACAACCACTTTAATGTGATTAAGAAAGACAAGACTACAGATTTTAATTTTACATAAAACTAATTATTTTTATATAAGTTCTCAATATAAATTCATTCTGACTTACAACTTACTTTTGTGTTCAGAAGCACTTTTTAGAAACTCATTTAATGTGAAATCTAAAGGGTATTTTTAGCTGGGAACTCAGGAAATGTGTATGGTAGTCAAGTGCCAGTACAAAGGAAGGGCTCTTATGATCTGGTATCTTTGCTAAATTATTATCTTTAATGAAGGTCAGTTTTTGTTTTGTTTTGTTTTGTTTTGTTTGATTAATGATTTATTTGGAGAGGGTGGTTTGCTTGTTTCTTTTGTGGGATATACAGATATGCAACTGTATTTTCACTCTTATTTGGTTTATCGTTGCCTCCAGGGCTACAGTTTTGTGACTAGATGGAAACCAGCAGATTATGAGACTAAACATTACCTATACATAGAAGTATTGTTAGCTTGAACTTCTGATAAATAGTTTATGATTTTTTTTCTCTTTTCTTTCATATTCAGATATAAAGATGCTTTAAATGGAATCCAAAATATAAAACTGGATTGATTTATATGATACCCATAGATCTGGCGTAAATCTGAATTGTGTTTTTTGTGTTAAATGCTATTAATTTGAGGCAAGCTTTCGAAATAGCTTGCCAAATTTTTTACATTATTTACATAAATATTTAGATTATGAAGCACTGGTTTTATTTCACAATGTATTATATTTTCATCTTTAAAAATAATCCTTATGATAACAGAGCACAGAAAGACATACCTACTTTGACCTCAGGAAATAAAGAAACAAATTAAAACTCAAGGACCTATCCTGTAGTTAAAAATATTTGGTAATGGGATATGATGTTATGTGAGATAGAACGTTCTGACAGATGAAAAGCTATCATGAGCTGGCAGTGTGCTCTTGCAGCCAGGAATCATAGGAAGGCCAATGGCATCCTGGGCTGCATCAAGAGAGGGGTGGCCAGCAGGGAGAGGGAGGTGATCATCTCCCTCTACTCTGCCCTTGTAAGACCTCACCTGGAGTACTGTGTCCAGGCCTGGGGCCCCCAGGACAGAAAGGATGTGGAGCTGTTGGAGCGGGTCCAGAGGAGGGGCACCAAAATGCTCAGAGGGCTGGAGCACCTCTCCTATGAGGAAAGGTTGAGGGAGCTGGGACTGTTCAGCTTGGAAAAGAGAAGGCTCTGGGGAGACCTCATTGCGGCCTTCCAATACTTAAAAGAAGCTTACAGGCAGGAGGGGGACTGACTATTTATGAAGGTGGATAATGGTAGGACAAGGTGGAATGGGCTAAAACTGAAAGAGGGGAGGTTTAGTTTGGACATGAGGAAGAAATTCTTCCCTGAGAGAGTGGTGAGGCACTGGCACAGGCTGCCCAGAGAAGTTGTGGATGCCCCATCCCTGTCTGTGTTCAAGGCCAGGCTGGATGGGTTCCTGGGCAGTTTGATCTAGTGAGCTAGTGGCTGGCAACCTTGTTCATGGCAGGGGGGTTGGAACTAGATGATCTTTGAGGTCCCTTCCAACCTAAGCCATTCTATGATTCTATGACAGGACGTAGTGGCAACGTGTAATTACTCTGTGTATATACTTAAAGCTCTTGCACAATGATGTAGCATTTAGAAACAGCCCTTGTATGACAGCAGAGGCATTCAGAGGTAGAATCATGTGTGAGATGTGAGATGTGGTGTAAACAGGCACTAACAATAGTGGGGCACGAAATTGACGCTGGAGACCCCACAGCTGTAATTCTGATACAGTAGAGCAGCTAAAAGAGTTCAGACCTGAATCTGGACAGAATTATGGTTGGGGTAACAAAGAGAACACAGAACAAGTATCCAGCACACACAGCATGCACCACCTAAGGTACACTCAGATGCTACATGGAGATGGAAACCAATGACAAGTAAGCTTTTAGAACAAGTAGAAGAATATATGTAGAGAGAGAGATATACCCAGGTGAATTCTAAAAGAAAGTAGGAGAGAAGTAAAAGGAGATCCCATCAGTATCAGTCTTCCCAGTGAAACACTTCAGGCCAGGGATAAGTTACAGTTCCTAGCCTTTTCTGGAATAGGGCTTGTAGTATTGACTGTGCATACAATGGAGCAGTTGAAAGTGAGCATGACACTAGAAAAGAAATATATACTAGGTGTGAATATCTAACAGTTTTAAATTCACTCTTATTAATGAAACCATCTCCAGACTATTTTTGTAAGTTCTCATGTTCTTTTCTACCTTGTCAGAGTTAAATGTGGACTAACAATGATTCTTTAATTAAATTGTTAATATTTCAATTATACTACAAATACATTTTTCACTTTATGTAAAAATGTGTTTCCTGTTTTCCTATAACAAGACTTAGAATGTAACATAGAATATAAACTAGTCTCTGAGGATATTTTCCTTGTTTTAGAAAAATTAAACAAAAATTAATAATTTTTTGTTAAAACCTATACAGAGTTAATGATGAGAGAATAATTGGCTGGGTTAATAGTAAGGGTTTCTCTGAAGTGTACATTAATCCACTTACTGTTTATGAAGGTTGCAACAGTAACCCAAGAGACTCACAGAACTTAATTCACTTTTTTAGATAAAAATTTCTCTTGATTGTGACTAGTTGAGTAGGTGCATCAGAGATATTCTCAGATCTCTCACTGATAAAAAAAAAAATTCTTTGTTCTCAGTGAAAATGGAAGACAATTACAAGAACACAAACTTAGTTAAAGTCCTAGATATTTACAAAAATAAGGTCTACTACAAAGAATAATATCAGCATCTTCAGCAGAAAGTGGATGAGCTAACATGTTCTATGGCATGCTATGGTATTTAGTTTAAGTGTTATAAATGAAGTGTTATAAAAATATGATTCCATTGATGCATTTCACTAGATTTTTTTTTTTTTTCAACATAAAAGAAATATATCCATGTAAAGATAATTATTGATTTTTTAGTGTTACTAAGTTTAGGCTAAGGGACGCCATATTTTGGATTTATTTGATTGTTAAAAATATTCACCTTCAGAAACCAGTCCTAAAATCCTTATGATGCTTATGTATGCCTTTTAATTTCTACTAGAAAAGAGGTAAAATCACAGAATAAGCAAATAAATTACTAGATTCTAAACAGAAAAGGACATCTATGGTTGACTGATTTTTAGAAAGTATTTATAACAAGCTAGCAGAAAAGTATAATGTTTATAAAGCTGAAAATGAGTATTACTACAATTTAATTATATGTTTTGATATAAATCTTCAAATGATTGTGTTTTACACATGAACAAAATAATGTAGAAACTCTTATTAATTAGATTTGATGAAATTAATAACACAAGGAAACCAGAACTCTTATGGCATATATAAGAATTTGAATGTGTATAAAGAAAAAAGAAAAGAAAAGAAAAGAAAAGAAAAGAAAAGAAAAGAAAAGAAAAGAAAAGAAAAGAAAAGAAAAGAAAAGAAAAGAAGAAAAGAAAAGAAAAGGTGTGACCTTGTAACTGTTACATTCTTATCTTCCTCAAATTGCATGGCATAGTTTAAAATCATAGTTAAAATAACCCAACAGTTTCAGTTTGATATCTTTTATCGTTTCTATTACTTTGCATAAAATAAAAAAAAAAAAAACAGTTTATTAAAAATGATTGAATTCTAATGTGTGTTGTTTTTCTCTCATAGGACAGATCATTGCAGTCTATGTCAGATGTTTGGGTAACCAGGCTGAATTTCACCCTGGAGGTACTCCACCTCTGTCTATTGATCATAAAAGAAACTTCACTGTTTTGACCAGACAAGTAACTTCTGATAAGTGGTTTGCTCAAAGAGTTTTTACAGTTTAAATAACCTGAGCAACATTAAGTGTTCCAGAATATTTTGTGAACTCACATGCTTTTTCACTCTACCTTGCAGTCCTTCCCACAGCACAGCTAGAAGATGTCGGGAGAATACGTGAGATATTTAAACTTCAGTCTGCATGATATGGATCTGGAAGTTTAATACAGTGGTTTCAGTTTTGCCTTTGACCTATTTAAGAAAACAGATTGTTATTCAAATATCTTCTTTCCCTGCAGATTTTTTCTTAGGGATACTAGATGCTAAATTAGCATAAAGACTGTAGCCATTTTCCTGCAGCCTGTCCTTTTTGCTTGAGACATCTAAGCTCAGTATGCTTTGAGCTTTCATGACTAGGACAAGAATAATTTATTTAGTTCTATTTTAAAGTTTTTTTCTTAAAAAAATAAAAATAAAAACACCCTTCCGAATATTTTTGAGATATTTTGGACCTAATCATGCTACTACTGAAGGTAAAACCAAAACTACTGACTTCAGTGGGCTTACTACTTACACACACAGCAGGGGCCTAGACTCAGTAACCCATGAGATCCTTTCATCCCTATGTAACTACAATAGTAGCAGAAATCTGCAGGAAGAATCATAATGTCAGGGTTGTAAGGCTTGAGAAGTTTGAAAGCTATGAATTGTGTGTGAAAGACAGTTTGAGAATCACAACTAATATAAATGAAACTGGTTTCTAAATTAAGTCTCTATTTTTATAAACATTAATGACTACAAGTGTATCTGATACAGATTTGCATTTTATAATTATCTTGGTGTAAGATTATGATGGTTGTTTGAAGCCTTTTCTGACTCTGAAAAAGGGAATAATTTTAATTAGTTTTATTTCCAGCATTGAACTGATATAATGGGTGACATAACCAAGTATGAGACATGAAAGTCATTGTAAGTACTTCACTGCAATATGAACAGATATATTCAGTGCAGAACAACTGGAAATCAGCTGAAATGCACTGTCAGTGGAACTAACTCTTCCTTTGCATTTAATGTTCTTTTTCTCACTAACAACAGCAGCAGATGCACTAGTCCAAGTTCCCAGAATTATTATTATGATTTTTTTTTTTTAATTATTTTCTTGAACATTCACATGTTGCAGTTCTAGGAATAGGCAACTGCTTAAATTTTAGACTTGGCATCTACACAGCTTACACACTTTCATGATTGCCTACATGTCACCAGACTCAGAGCATAAGATCAGTGATAAGCAACCAGATCTCAGAGCTAAATTTAAGCATTTTAATTACCGAGTGATTCAGAATACTACAAATTATCTGAATCAGGACTGTGTTTCTGCCCTATAGGGAGCATACTTTATAAAGCTTCAAGTTTTTATATGCAAACAGATGAATGATTATAGCTAGCAAACAGAAAACAGTGGTAACAGAACCATACCTGTATGCCCTCACCTCTGCCTGTAATAAGAATCTGGTTCAACCCTTTCCACACTGCACCCCCCATGTTAGCCATCTGGATCCACTTTGGTTTTAGAAGACCTCACTTTCTCTGAGGAAGAGATGCTGAACAGAAACAAAATTTGCATCTTCTCTATAGTAGCCAGTTTATTAGATGATCTACCAATAACACAAAACACTTTGGTTCTTAGCTCTGCTTAATTTGAGGGAGAACTAAGCTGTTCTCTCTCCAAAAGACAGAGAGAGAATTCTCATTCTCTTTTCTCTACTGCAGTCTTGAAAATCCTATTTTACAGATAAAAATATTATTATTATTAATAATAAATAGTGATATTAATTATGCCACATATGATGGCTAGGCACTTCATAAGAGTTATCCAACTTAATTTTGGATTACTCCAGCTAGATCTCTAGTGATCCAATCTATTGCACATCCTAACAGTACTAATGCAACCAAGAGATAACTTTGCAATAGAGTACTCAAATTCAGAGTAGAAGCACACCTTGTGCAGTGAACGTCATGATTGCCCCCACTTAGATGGAGAAGTCTTGAATCACCTGAAAGGAATTACTTAATGCTGAAACTAAATTAAAAGATGAGGTCCGAGAGTAGACAGAATATACTTAACTGCCATAATATGTACTGTCCATATACTAGAGTCAGTCTAGAAGGAAAACTCTCAGAATGCAAATAGCATGGTGTCCCGATCCGATGTCGAGGGAGATTTCTGTACAATTCCAAGAGACAAAATTAAGACACAAATGAGGTTAAATGCTGTGCAACTAAACTTGCTTTTATTACCAAAAATTGAGAGAGAGTAGCGATAGGACAGAATAGAAAAAGAGTAAGGTAGAATAATAAGCAAGACTTTGGGACAGGGAAGATAGAGAGACAGATGGACAGAGAGAGAGATAGATACCTAGACAGCAAAGGAAAGAGATTTCACCACTCCTCGGATCCAGCCATGTCTTTGTGTCAGGGGGTGCCGGTCTTTGGTTGTGGTGGGTCGTCCAAGGTGTGATGGTGAGTTGATGTTGACCACCATAATTTGAGCATACATGCTCGCTTACTTATAGTCTGGTGGTCCCAGACCACTCTTGGAGTGATGGTTTCTGGCATCCAAGTTCTCAGCAGGGATCTCCTTTTTCTTGTCTTCCAGGCCTTTCAAATTAAAATCAGTGGAGATAAGAGGAAGCATGTAGAGGCCAGACTGTGTCTCGCCTTCACAGAACACAATGGCATAATCTCCTAACTGCCTTTACCAAGCTGAAAATATTTGGTCCTTATTTCCAGAAGCCAGAAAAATAGAAGATGGCTCACCCCAATATAACATACTCTTAAACAGTTTGTGGGTAATGACTTATATGCATGATGTCTGCAAATCCAATAGTGCCCCCTCAGGGCAACAGGCCCGTTGGGAAAAGGTCCCTTCCAGTGTTCCATGCCTGGTGAGGGGTCAAAATAAGGAGTAGGTTCTAAGCCAAATGGATCACCATTGGCACCACAACAGTATAATGTTTCTCGAGTTGTGTTAACACGGCAAGGTAGGTCTATACAGAGGTTTTCCCAAGTCATCCTACAAAGGATCCAATTTATTTGATAGCAGTGTTTACAGTTACAAGATCCAGCTTCCTGATCCCAAGTACAATTATGGGCTATAAGATTGGGCATTATGCTCTTTGCACCATTCAGTCTACACATGGACTCCTATTGTGTCTCCCTTTTGAAGTTCAAAGACTAACAACTATAATCCATTATATTGTCTTCTCTGATCAGTCGTGTTTGGTTTTGTTTTTATTCTCTGTGTGCAGTAGTAGTCTGAGTGCTGTAAATGAACAAATGAATGTTCTATATCGCACTTGGGTAATAGATACTCAAGTTCTGTGTCAGTCCCAGTATAATGTTCTTAATTTTGGGCAATATTAATTTACACTGGAAAATTGTGATACCATCCCTCTTACTGAAGTGAGACTTGGATATTAGGGTTAATTTTGTTGTCATTTTCTCTCCCTACATAACATATGAATACGAAGATTATTATTTAGGGCCAGTTACAATTTACAGCTTCAAAAACAACTGTATTTTCCCAAACACATTTTATTATAATTTCTAATGCTTTCAGACACCACTATTTACCATTACATATTCTCTCTGAGGCTATTTTTATACTCAGAACACACAAACTTTCTCCATCACAGCAAACCTCAAATGTTTTTTTGCAGTATATGTTGAACTCAGAATTCCTGTATATCAGACATACTTTTTTTTTTTTGAGTAATTGCTTTAAAAAAATTCAGCAGCACTATCTGTCATAAAACTGGCACTAACAAGATATTACTTTTTTTTTTAGAGAAGGATTATGGTTTTTAAAAGCTGACTAGAAATTGTATCTATATAAATCTCATTCAATTTATGACCATGGTATGGCTGAACCCTGTCCTGAATAATCCAAAGGGGTTGGTTTTTTGTTTTTGTTTTTGTTATTTGAGGAAAAAAAAAAACTATATTTTGTTCATATTTTATTTTTGACCATTAAATAAAGTTCTCATATCATGCTTGCCATCTTTCTAAATTTGGAAAGAAAAAAAGACTCATTCCTACAAGATTTTCTGTATCCATTCTTGTTTGCAATACAGTTCAAGCTAAGAGCTAGTTGAATTACTTCTTTTTATGAAACTAGTCTTATTAACTTCTATTTACTTTGAATCCAGACTTTAAATAACTGTATCATCTCAATTAAAAATGTCATATACATTTTTAATTCTGCAGTTTTAATACGACAAATATCTTCTCATTACAAAGAAAGTATTCTTTCATGAGTTCATAAATTATGAATAGGAGCACAGAGCAGGCTAACAGTGTGCAGGCACCATCCGCAGTGTTCTGTAGCAGGGTACTTCACAGGGCAGGGCACTGAAGCTCTACCAGCTCTGGAAGCAAGGAGTGGAGGCTCTCAAGGCAGTATGATGTGCACTAGACACTGAGTGAAGAATGCAGCTCTGTCATGGTGCTATGCATCATCTGCCTAGGGATGATCAGTGCCTGCACTCAGACAGAGCTGCTGATGGGAGAGGTAGCTGTGCAGACCCCAAGATGTGGGGAATGCCTAGCTCTCTCTCGTAGTACAGAGGTGGGAGGCAAGCTTGCCTGCAAATGTTGTGCCCAGTTGGAGGACATCCTGCAGCAGGCGGCTGAGCTGCAGGAGACTGTCAAAAGGCTGCGAAGTATCAGGGAGGCAGAAATGGAGATCAACAGTTGGACTCAAATGCAATCTGCACAGCATCCACAGCCTGTGGCCAAATAACTCCAAACTTCCCAACCAACACATCCGGACAGAGGGAAAACCAGCAGGGGTGAGGAATGGCAAAGTGACAAGAAAAGAATAAGCAGGAGAGAGAAACCTACCTCCAAGCCTACTGCTAAGCCTGACGTGCCTCTGCACAACCACTTCACAGCACTGCAGATGGAGGAGGGAAAACAATCTGCACCAGGTAAGTCCTCAGGGAAGAGTAAGGTGGCTGGACCAGATCCCTGTCACAGAACAACTGCATTGAACAAGAAAAAGCCGAGAGTGATAGTGGTGGGTGACTCTCTTCTGAGAGGTGAGGAGGCACCCATCTGTCATCCTAGCCCGCTATCTAGTGAGGTTTCCTGCCTGCCACGGGCCCGTACCCAGCATATAACTGAGAGGTGCCTGGCCTTGTATGTCCTAGTGATTACTACCGCTTGCTGCTGTTTCATGTGGGCACTGCTGACACAGCAGTGAGCAATATGAAGACTATCAAGAAGGACTACAAGGCACTGGGAGCATCAGTAAAGGACTCAGGAACACAAGTAATCTTCTCATCAATCTTGCCGGTTAGGGCGAAGGAGTGCGAAAGGGCTAGTGAAATTGAGAAAATCAATGGTTAAGAGAGTGGTGCCGAGGGCAGGGCTTTGGCTATCTAAGCCATGGGACTTAGTTTGAGAAATCTGGTCTGCTGGGGGCTGATCGGGGCCAAAAGATCTCCAATCTAGTCAGGAGGGCTTTAAACTAGAGTTGCCAGGGGAGGGGCTCCTCAAGGGCCACGAAGATGATCAGAGGGCTGGAGCATCTCCCCTATGAAGGCAGGCTGAGAGAGTTGGGGTTGTTCAGCCTGGAGAAGAGAAGGCTTGGGGGACCTGATAGTTCCAGTACCCGAAGCAGGCCTACAGGAGAGCTGGGGAGGGACTCTTTAGAAGGCATGTAGTGATAGGACAAGGGGCAATGGCCACAGACTGGAAGAGGGGAGATTTAGGCTAGATATTAGGAAGAAATTCTTTCCTGTGAGGGTGGTGAGACACTGGAATAGGTTGCCCAGAGAGGTTGCAGATGCCCCCTCCCTGGAGGTGGTCAAGGCCAGGCTGGATGGGGCTCTGAGCAGCCTGGTGTAGTGGGAGGTGTCCCTGCCCATGGTAAAGGGAGTTGGAACTAGATGATCTTTAAGGTCCCTTCCAGCCGAAACCATCCTGTGATTCTGTGATTCTATGATTCTATGATTTCATCATACTAATATTGATAATGAGCAATGTTTGAATTCGTATACATATTACATGGTACTTGCACTGACAGATTTGGAGAGCCAAGTCTTTGTTCTTGTTTGCAATCTCTGCATTTCCATAACATTTTGTCATTCACATGCTAGTTAGCAGTATTGAAAGAATGATAGCAATTCTTTGAAGGCAAAATTATAATCAAGTCAGTATCTTCAAATGCGGCTGATACAACCAAGCATTGATCTCAGAGCATTCTATTAGATATTATACTAATGTAATGCAAGTAACAAGTAACAAAAATAGAGAAAAATAATTCATAACATATCTAAATGTAATAAAATTGATATTAGTCTTCCCTATGAATTTTTCCTCTTAATAATGTGACATTTTTATAATGATTTTCTCATCAATTTGAAATGTATTCAAAGTCCCTTAACTCTGCAGTGACAACAAAATGTATACATAATTTTAAAAAGCAGCAGTTTTTTTGATTTTTTTCCTTTGCTTTCAAGACAACTGTTACTTCACAAAAATCAGACATCACTGTTTTATTCTTCTGATCTACTCCTTAGGATACTTTAATGTAAATGGAGAAGAATGAATGTATATTTTTAGAAGCTTCAGTTCCATGTGGTTTTAGGAGTGTAAATAATTTGTCTAAACAGAGTAGACCAATGACTTCTGAGACTTGCTAGGCTTGAGATATCCACGTAGTTCCTTTTTGTATGAGAGAAACTGCTTTTGTGAATCAGCAGTTGGAGCCAATAAGGATACCTCAATGAATTTCAGTAGCTCTATAGTTATGCATTAGATGTCTTAGAATTAGACAAATCATATCCTTGAAGAGCTTTTTTTTATTTCAGTGACTTCAGAGAATGACTCATTCCTCGTGACTTTATTCCTTTGAGTCTCAGGCCTAAATTGTACTACGTACCGATGATGTTGTCTTAATGGAAGGTATGCATTTAAGCTCTCACAACAACTAAGATATAGTCAACATAGTCCATGTAATTTTCAAAGCTTGTCAGTAGATCGAGCTATCTTAACCTCGGACTGAATCTCCACTTTAATATGTTGCACAGATTTAGGCACCTAATACCAATATGAAGAGAATTCTTAATTTCTCTCTCAGTTCTTATTCCAAATAACTCAAATAACAAGAATTTGTATTGTATTTTTTTATTTTTTCAGATATACGAGACACTCAAGGTATCTTAAATAGCAGGACACAGCTGATCTATGAAATTTAGTCATTGTCTGGAAACCTGTTAAAATCATTCACCAAAGAAGTTGGGTATTAAATAGCAAAATCCATCATGAGATTAAATCTTTACGTTGGAAATGTGTATTTACATTTTCCCAAAAATATAACACTATCACTTAACAACTCTCTTGTTGCCAGTTGTTTTCTGCAAAAGTGTCTAGAATATATTAGCAGGTTAGAATAAATTAATCAAATACCATTATTTGAAAGTGAATTATAGTAGAGTTTCCAGCCAAACTCTGGGAGATGAGGAACTTAAGGAAATAAAATTAGTGGAAAAATGATGATAAAAACTGGGAGAAGTTATAGACTAGTAGGCATTTCCATAAAGGACAGCTTGGTCTACAAAATTCATGATATATTGTTAAATTGATATAGATATAACTATTTTAAAGAAGTGGTAAAGTACAAATTGCTGACAACTGCAATTTTAGGTACTGGTGAAAACCACGCTGCATATAATAATCAGGTCTATATATTATATTTAACATCATCTGTTCAAAACACTCTGCACTGAATTCTGAAAATATGTGAATGTGCACTGTTGACTCATGTTTGAGACAAAGGATTATTTATATTAGCATAAAACTGATGATAGCAATCATTACTGAAACACTTTGCAATTACAAAAAGGAGCAGAGCTTTACTACCCTCCCCCCCCAAAAAAAATTTACAAAGTGTGTTTGACTCAAAAATTCATTTATGCTGTCTGTTCTTATTTCTGTAAAGCCACTGCAGTGTTAGTATTGCTAATGTCTTTCCATCATTACCAAACTTATAATGCCATATTTATATTCTATATTTAATGCCTATTTATACATCTTTCAGAAATAGTTTGGCTTCGTTCATTTTGTTGCCCAGTCTGCTATCACTTTTCATACTGACGCTTCGAGTGTTTCTTACATATCATACTATTTACCAAGGAGTAAGGATAAAATTTATTGTTAATTATTATTTCTGACATGACAATCCAGGGATATAAACAAGAATAGAAGGGGAGATAAATTACCTCATAAATAGCTGGTATAACTGGAGCATTGTATCTATTACCAGGAACAGACATTTTCAAATGAGAAAACATTTCAAATGAGAAAAATGCATATTTGTAAAGAACTTCATTGTTACAAATAATCAGTGAATTTTCATTACAATTATGGTAATACAGTAGCACTCTGAAGTTAATTTTGTTTCAAATTAAACTATAGTAAAATATATTGACATGTCAGTATATTGTCAGCTAACAAGTGAGAATAATGCATTGACTGTGGTCTTCCTTGTCTGGAGATATATCATTAAGGAGTATGTTCTGATATGTTCTGATATATGAAAATAGCAGTAATATGAACTGTTAAATATTGAAGATCTTAAAGACATGCTTTATGTAGCTTAATCTTTCTCATCATCCGAGGTGAGAATGAGAACAGAGATTTAACATTAAGAAAGTCAAAATAAAGTCAAAATATGAAGAAACTCATAAACAAACTAAAAGAAAATTAAAATAAAGTGTTTGCAATGAATATTTATTCTTAAGCAGTAGTTTCAAGCTGGTGATCGGAAGCAATTATATAGGTTAAGGATCCTAAAGCATCAATGTAAAAACATTAGCCATTAGTTTAGACAACCTATTATATTTTTACTTAAGCAGTAGGTCACAGTGAAACTACTATTTTGGTGACTTGAAGATGAATCATGTCTTTTGGTGGAGAGTTTTCCTGAGTTAAAAGAAATCTTAGTTGACAAAAAGCTGCCACTATATCTTTATTATCAACACCATCCCAGGCCCTGATATAACATTTGTATTAAGTTTCTGGAATACCTAAAAAAGTTATAGCCCCAGTAAAGATTCTCAATTATGTCTTAGAGACTTTGTAAACACATAGCTAAACTAAAATTTCATTATTTTAATGCATATTTTTCCTTTCTTTTCTCCTGCTCCTTAGTTTGGGGAAGGGCTGGTCAGCTACTGCTAAAGATCAGACTCCTGGACTAAATGAGATCCCAAGGGAGTGATCAAAAGAGGCAGTAAAAATAGATTAGTAACTTTATTTCACATGTGGAATTAGGTGATGCATATTTTGCTACACAGAATACATCTCAACAAGCCATATAAATTCTCTTTAATTTGCCTTATGCTGAAGCTATTCATTATTACTTGCAGGTTTTCAATTTCTTTTGAGTAATATTCCTTTAATTCTATTATTTTCCCATTTTTCTCTATAAAATGGCCCCAAAATAATCTATATATGCATTAATATATAAACTAGAGCATGAAACAATTTTCCAAGTACTTGCAGCAAAATGGTGTTTTAAGATATAGAAAATACATACACAATAACTAATACTGATGATTTTCTTATATGATTAAACAATGTAATAGCAACTGATAAAAAGTAGCATGCCAGAGATAAGCATATTTTTGTATAATATACCATGGATCTCCACTCTAAGCTGATATTTTCACTTCATAGATGTTGTCATCCCAAAGGGATAAATTGGACAATAGTGTTTTAAACATCATCAATTTATGATCTGTACATTTTCTTTAAAAACTATGAAAGTATTAAAATTAAGGAACCCTGTAGCAGTTTAGATAATGCATTTGTATTTACTAAAATCCCTCCCAGTAATAGAAACCCTAGAAATTTGTTAAGTTTTGCTTACATTTACAAACTTTGGGCTAAATGCCATCTTAGATAAATACACATCACACCAGTAATCTCCAACACCTACCAGCAACCTACATACTGACAGCAAGTACATTATCCTATTGTGGCTGTGCACATCTATATATGAAACATCAAATTCAATGTTCTACATTTGGCTATGGTACCTTTCATTAAACCTTATTAAAATCAAAGGGATCACATTAAATGAATGAATCCATAATTTTGCCAAAGGACTTCTTAATACTGTGAACAGGAAATTGCAGAAAGTCAAGAAGTGATTGATGAGAGCTGTTCTGATAGTGCAGTGATGAGACTCATTATCTGCCCAGACAAAAATTATAAATTACTTTACAACAGAAAAAAAAAATCTGGAACAAATCACAGATGAGAGCAACTGAGAACAAATTAGATGATGTTATCATTATATTCCAATCTGAGCATGACATAAAGGCAGAAGATTATCTGTCAGTCCCCAGACCATTTAACAGTGTTAGATAACATCTGGAAAAAAAACTCAAAATCTGGGGATCAGATGGTGCTTGGCAGAAGTTCACTATGAAGGAAGCTGCAGTACTGCTCTCTCCAAGGCTGCTACAAATCAACTTTTATAAAATCTATACAGTTCTGTTAGTGTATTTTAATTACAGATTTTGCACAATAATATTAACACTGGGCTTTACGAGGGCAGATATTTCCATCCATTAGGCAGTGTTCCATTTAACCATTCTATTTTACAGTAGAAATGTTACGAATTCTAGGTATCATGCAGTTGCTATTGTTTTTCATATAACACAAATGTTTTAGAAAACACTATCACAGGTTGTCTAAGTAAAGATATTACATAGTTTTTCTTTTTTGCAGCCTTGCCTTAGTATATCTATTTTTTTAATATATTTTTCTCTAAGGTTGTTGAGATATTACTTTATATCACGTCACACTTCATTTAACCCTGTCACATCACATAAATGATGTAATGAAATGCAACATGACACAGAGTTCTACTATATAGTATTGCAAAATTTTAAGACAGAAAGGCATTTAAATAATGCCTGCATTGAACTAGTCATGGGAAAATTCACAGACATGAGAACTGAAATGCCAGTGCAGTTTTTCCCCACAAGACGTGGAAGACTGTCTTGCCACTGTCGGACTGAATGTAATACTAAATTATCCATGTAGTTATTTGATTCCAATCCACCTACACAGATCATACTAGTAAGTTTCACCCATCTACCATTCCAAGCAAAACAAAATTTTCTTACGATCAGATAAAGCTAAAATGAAGGAAAAAAGCTTCTAATCTAAATGAACCCTCCTCTTTCACCAGTTCTGCTAAGATTGTAGTATTTTACATTTTACAGTCACTAGGCTTTTCCTGACTATAATGTAAATTTTGTAGGCTTTTTTTTCGTATACTGAAAATCAACAGTATGATTAATTGTACATATTTATTCTTGTGTCAATGCTAATAGTCATTCTTCCCTTGCATATTTACACTGAGAAAAAAAAAAAAAAATCTTCAGAGATTTTGTTTCTATGCTAAACATTTTTCTTAGCCTTTTTGGATAATCTCTCCTTTCCCTGATCATTTGTGAATTTGAGAAATCTGAATAAAGCCTTCGTGATTGTAACTCAAAAAACTGAACTCCATATTATTGGTAAGGACCTTGTTTATCAGTTCTTTTGTAAAATGCTACTGATACTTCATTACCTGGACAGAATACTACTCCTTTGATACTTTGGAGGAGAGCTGATTTTCTTACCTTCTCATTGTCTAGTCTTGTGATAAACCAACATTCCTAACTGTTTTCAACAGATGTTACCGTTATCTATGTGTCTGTTATTTAAGTATTTATCTTTATATTATATCTTTATATTGTAATAGTACATTTGTATTAGTCCAATAAAAATGATAAAAGTATGAAACAGACTAGAACATATGTTCAAAAACATGCTATGAAAATATATGTTTTAGGTTAAAAAGGAACCAAAATACAGAGAGTGACAAAAAAAAGTATTCACGGTTTAAGAAAGGAAAAAACTGTACTAAAATTGTAATACTTAATATATACTGCTAACAAAAGATGAATACAAGTTGTGTTTGACTTCTGCAATTACAAGAGGTGCTCAGAGTGGTTGCCATAAGCATCCAGACACTTCTGATTACGGCAAACTACTGTTTGAGCAGTGTTGACCAAAGTGTCTACTTGTATCACTGCACATACCATTATCAGCATATATTGAGCATTATGAGTGTAATATTTTCTTCAGCATCCTCTGTAGTTTATCAAATGAGTATGCTCATTCACTATTTGTCAAGTGCAGAACATGAATACTACCAGCTGAAATGATCTTGTGGCTGTTCATCAAGAGCTGAAAGTTTGTTGTGGTTTAAACTGGCAGGCAGCTAAGCACTACACAGCCATTTGCTCACTCTCCCACACTGGGATAAGGCTGAGAATTGGAAACAAAATGGAACTCATGGGTTGAGATAAAAGCTATTTACTAAGACACAAAAAAAAGGCAACAACAAAAAACCACAATGACAACAAAGCACAATGCAATTACTTGCAACCAACACCAGCTAACAATATAACTGTCGATATAACACCACCCACTGACCAACACCCACCAAAACTGAGCAGTGGCCAGTCCCTGGCCAGCTGCCCTCAGCTTACACTCCTCCGCATGATGTCACACACTCCTCCACATGATGTCATGTGCTATGGAATAACCTTTTGTCTAATTCCGGCCAGCTGTCCTGGCTCCACCCCACCCCTGCTGCTGTGCCATAATGGCAGTGGCTCTTTATTGCTGAATCGCCCGACTCAGAGCACACACTTGTCCCTCAGCAACAAACAAAACATTAGTGTGCTGTTAATACTATCTCAGCTGAAACCAGGAAAAGTGTAGGGAAAAAAAAAAAAATCAGGAAAAATATAGAAAAACTTTTTCAAAGCTTTCTTCATTAGATACTTTTTCAAAGCTTTCTTCATTAGATTTTACCTAATGTATGGAAGTTTTTATTCTGTAATATAGCAAATATGGACCATTTCTTAGCTTGACGTCTATTTAATATGTATTGTTGCTGTTTGACAACATATCTAATGATACAGTTTGTCATTTAAATGATAAATACAAAGTTTAAGAAAAAGGTTAAATAAAAATAGATTAATTTGTGTGTTTAAAAATGCTAAATATGAGCAGCATATTTGTCCATTTGTTTCTTGCCTGCTTCCCTAGAACAAGCTTTTATTCAATGCTTTCTCTTTGGTCATATGTGGCAGGTGATCACTGGGCAACAACTGATATAAAGGCATGCAAATGTACAAAACTGACCCAAAGTATACGATACAAGTATATGGCTCTGGGCTCTTAAGGGCTTAAGGGAAGCAGGCACCTGTCAAGTACATGGCAATAAACTAAACCCTTGTAACATGTGTTAAAATATATACATGATAGAGAAGAAAAAAATGTATTCCTTGTTTCACAAACTATCCTTTTCTTTAGTCTCTACTTTAGTGACACATCGTTGCTTTTTTTATCACCACCTGCCACAGTAGTTGAATTAGTATACTCATTAATACCTTTTACTTCATTGCTTATGTAATTTTTTTTTTTTTTCCTATAGTTGCATTTTCTACAAATTTGAAGACATCTCTAAGGCTGTGATACAAAAACAGCTCTATGCATTGATAGGAAAATATTGTTGAGCTAAATATTGTTTTTCAAACCAAAGCCCCAATTTAATATTCATGATGCGCAGTTCAGAGTAAATCCAACATTATTAAGAGTAGGTTGAGTTTATACACATTTCATGAGGTAAATAGAAATTTTCAGAATAAAATTAAGGTAACATATTTTAAAAGTAAATAAGTAATTTAAAGTAATTCTGTAAAAAAGTAATTCTGCGGTTGCAAATAATGTATAGGAAAGGGGATGAAATGATGATTATGATTATTATTATGCAGAAAGAATAAAACTATATGAATATTCTGATGAAACATTTAACTGAAACAATTCTACTTCTATTTTAACTGCAATTACAAAAAAAAAAAAAAA
>VXAV01000786.1:24980-37551 GCA_013399715.1 Alectura lathami | reverse complement strand
CTGACTGGAAAAGGGGAAACACCACCCCCATTTTCAAAAAGGGAAAAAAGGAAGATCCAACAACCTGC
The DNA here is from genome assembly GCA_013399715.1 of Alectura lathami. Classification (NCBI taxonomy): domain Eukaryota; kingdom Metazoa; phylum Chordata; class Aves; order Galliformes; family Megapodiidae; genus Alectura; species Alectura lathami. The sequence goes on along the minus strand of VXAV01000786.1, from coordinate 37,483 downwards.
AGGCCAGTCAGTCTCACCTTTGTGCCTGTCAAGATCATGGAGTAGATCCTCCTGAAGGTTCTACTAAGGCACATGGAAAATGAAGATGAGGTGACTGGTGGCAACCAGCATGCCTTCAACAAGGGCAAATCGTGCCTGACAAAATTAGCGGCCTTTTATGATGGAGTAACAGCATCAGTGGATAACAAAAGAGCAACTGACGTCATCTACCTGGATATGGACAATGGGATCGAGTTTACCCTCAGCAACATTGTGTATGACACCAAGCTGTGTGGTGCTGTTCACATGCTAGAGGAAGGGATGCCATCCAGAAGGACCTGGACAGGCTGGAGATGTGGGCCCATGCCAACCTCATGAAGTTCAACAAGACCAAGTGTAAGGTCCTGCACCTGGAACATTCCCAAGCATAAACGCAGGTTGGGCAGTGAATGGCTTGATAGCAGCCCTGAAGAGAAGGAATTGGGATGTCGGTTTGATATAGTATAGCCAAAATTATTGATTTGATATTAACAAATTAACCCAATGTACAATATAGCTGTAAAAACCCTATATGCAATATAACAATGGAAAGTACTGAGTGCCTTACTAATGTGACCATTTTACTGTTAGATCACAAATTATAAATGTCTGCATTGCAAAAAGAAACAACTGAAACAAAGGATAAAGGGAACGGCTAAGAGATAAGGAGGGCCTGTGGAAAGAAACAGTCAAAGTAGAAGATGGGGAGAATTGTGAGGGCTAATAACACTGTTTCAAACATTTTCTGCTCACATGCATAGTCAGCAAGAAAAAAGAAACATGCCGATTTGGCAGGCAACTGAATGAAGTTCACCAAGTAGGTGAGCGAGGAAGCTGAAGAACAACCAGCAGAGGACCTCACTGTGCGTGGTTAAAGGACATTTTCATGTATTAATGAGTTCTTGGAAATTGTATGTATATACATAGCAGTTCCAGGAAATGTAATGATTAGGTATTAGGATGTGCTGTATAGTCCAATCAGAAAAAACTGCTCGTTGAGCATCAGGAAAAAGGATCCCCTGTGCTTCCAGTGCTGCAGTAAAGAAATGCCTGCTTTCTAACACCTCATTGGTGTTCAGAAGTTCACTGAACATTTTCTCACAGCAGGTTGATGAAAAACTCAACAAGAGCAGAGAGTGTGTCCTTGCAGCCCAGAAGGCCAACTGCATCCTGGGCTGCATCAAGAGAAGCGTGACCAGCAGGGTGAGGGAGGTGATTCTGACCCTCTGTTCTTGTGAGACCCTACTTGGAATACTGCGTCCAGTTCTGGGGCCCCCAACACAAGAAGGATATTGAACTGTTGGAGGAGGTCCAGAGGAGGGCCACAAAAAAGATGATGGTGCAAAGGTGGTGGATGCCCCATCTTTTGAGACATTCAAGGTCATGCTGGGCAGGGCTTTGAGCAACTTGATCTAACTGTAGATGTCCTTGTTCTTTGCAGGGGAGTTGGACTAAATCATCTTTATATGTTCCTTCCAACTCAAATGATTCTATAATTCTTTATTTAGCTTACTCTGGAAAATCACTGTGAAGGGAGGCTCTACAACCTCTCTGGGCAACCTATGCACGTACTTGGTCACCTGAAAAGGAAAAAAAATGTTTCTTGATTTTCAGACAGAGCCTTCTGTGTTTCAGTTTGTGCCCATTGCTCGTTCTGCTCTCACTGAGCACCACTGAAAAGAGCCTGACTTCATCTTCTTTGCACATTCCATTCACATATTTATAGATATTGATAACATTCTCTCTTAGCTGTTCAGTCCCAGCTCTCTCAGTCTTTCCTCATAGGATAGATGATTTTGTGTGTGATACATTGCTCCTGAACTACATTGCAGTCATACTCATATCAGTGAACTTCAAGTATCTACAAACTCTCAGATAAAACTCACTTTATTGTAAGAAAAATAAAGAAATTGTTGGCTATTGTATAATACTTCTTCTCTCATGGACAGGCAAGCTTTTAACAAAGGTGTAGGCACCTTTACATGTAGAAGTCTAATTTCAAGGGAGCAATATGTAAAGCCCAATTTAACCTTTATAGGAATCTTAGTTATTATCCCAGAGAAGAATAAATAAATAAATAAATAAATAAATAAATAAATAAATAAAAATTTGAGGCCTAACAACTCTACTACTGGAAATGCTCGACTTTTAGTTGTACTCCTCTCTTTTATAATTTTATTTCCTAGGCACTCATCTCATGCTTATCACTTGACATTGAGCTCCTGGGTTCAAGAGATACTTAGGTGTAAATGCTCAGGCTACAACAAGGAGAGTTGTGCACATATTGAAAGACAGCTTAATAATCATACTGTTCACTCATTAAGTGGGACAACTGAGTTGTCTGTCTTATTAGCTTTTTCTCTTTACAAAACCTGCTTACTGAAAGATAATAATGTGGTAACTGGAAGAATACACTTAAATCCGCTTGTTAAATGCACGAGGTAACATCAAATAAAAATGCTCTGAAACCATAAAGATTAAATGGGAAGATTAGATACTTATTGCCGGTTACAGAAGTGAAGGATGTGATACATACAAAGATAGTTAGGAAAATATTTACTCAGAAGATAGAGCAGAAAACAGTGATAAGAAGCAGGGCTAAGCTAGACTCATATATTGACTGGCTTCATTTTACACATATTTATATACTATTTTCTGTCTACAGCCCTCTGGTTCACCAGCTCCACCTTCCCCTGCACATTTCCTCATTAATTCGCACAGTCCACTGACCTTCTTCCACAGCCTGGCCCCTAAAGTTTGAATCTTTATCAGTCGTGGAGTCCCAGTTTTCCTGCAGTTTCTTCATAGCCCATCAGTTTTTTGCTGGTCATTGTCTTTTAAAGTGCAGGTTAGTTAGGTTTTATGACTTTGTGTAATTTTCTCAGTCCCTTTTGCTATAGTCCAAACTGAAGGAAAAAAAAAAAAACAAAAACAAAACAAAACAAAAAAAAAACACCAAAACACCCCATATATCTTTAGCAATTAGTGTGAGTGAGTGTGAGTGACCAGGTTACTTCTTAGCACGACCTCCCTTATCATGTTTCAGGCAGGTTTCTCTATATATGTTCTGATTTTTGGCTGACTTACCAGGGGAACATGCAGCCATCCAGAGGTACCTAGACAGGCTGGAGAGGTGGTCTGGCAAGAATCCCATGAAGTTAAACAACAAGTATAGAGCTGTGAGCCTGGGAAGAACAACCCCAGGCACCAGTACATGCTGGGGGCCACTTAGCTGGAAAACAGCTTGGCAGAAAAAGTCCTAGGAATTCTGTTGGACACCAAGTTGAACATGAGTCAGCATGTGCCCTTGATGCTAAAAAGGCTATCAGTATTCTTGTCTGCATTTTACACTACACTTTACTGTGTAGGTGACAGCACTGGCAGAGGTTGTCCAGAGAGGTCTTCCTCAGAGATCTTCAAAAGTGTGGTCCTGGGAATTTGCCCTGGATGTCCATGCTTGAGCAGGGGAGTTGGGAGTTGAGCAGGGGAGCAGAGGTCCATTCCAGCCTCAGTGGTTCTGTGATTTTATTATTCTGTAACAACAGCCTTTGAGTTTTAATTTGTACAATTTGTACAAAAGAAGAGTAAAAGTTTGTAATTTGTTATCTGTGAATTTTTTTTGAATGCATTGAAAATGCAGTTCCAGTCAAGAACAAAATAATTCCATCTGAGTTGGTTATGCTCTAAGAAATAAGACCTCAGAGAAAAGCTGAATCTTTTTCTGCATTATCAACTGCTGATAATTTTTCTAAAACTGAGAAGGAAATATGATGTGGTGTTCCCAGGCTACATAATGTTTTATGTGCAGATCCACTTTCTCTTCAACTCACTGAACTTTCATCTGAACATGGCCTGTAGTCAAAAATTTGTGTTGACAAATGATCTGCAAAATAAACATCTTTCATAACATGTTTTGACGATTACAGTTTTACAAATTCCATTCTGTGAATCATCTTGCAACTTGCAATTGTTAATCTAGGAAGTAGAAAACATTAGGCACTTACTATTTTAGTTTTCCAACTTTGAATCCCTTCAAGTGGCTAGCTTCTAAACAGGTTTTCAAGATATATTTATCCTTCATCCTTTAGTAATAAAGTTTGCTGTAGGAAATGATTTTTTTTCCCTCTCAGTTATAAGCACACCAATTCAATTTTCTTGCTATGAGCATTCAGACTTTGCTATTACCAACACAAATCAAATAATCTCCTATTTATATCTATGTATATACAGTATATGGCCCTTGCTCAGCAAGGGCAAGTGTGGAGTCCTACACCTGGAGGGGAAAACCGCATCAGTACAGGTAAGGGGCCAACCTGCTGGAAAGGAGCTCTGTGGGGAAGGACCTAGGAGACGTGGTAGATGACAGGTTGGACATGAGCCAGCAGCATGCCCTTGTGGCCAAGAGAGCCAGTGGTACCCTGGGGTGAGTTAAAAAGAGTGTGGCCAGCAGGTCGAGGGAGGAACTCCTCACCCTCTAGTGTGTCCTGGTGAAGCCGCATCTAGAATACTGTGTCCAGTTCTGGGCTCCTCAGTACAAGAAAGTACAAGAAAGACAGGGAACTACTGGAGAGAGTCCAGTGGAGGGCTGCACAGATGATTAGGGGCCTGGCACATCTCTCTTATGAGGAATGAGTGAGACTTTTTAGCCTGGAGAAGAGAAGACTGAGGGGGAATCTTATTAACACTTACAAATATCTAATGGGTGGGTGTCAAGAAGATATTTCCAGGCTCATTTTGGTGGTGCCCAGAGACAGGACAAGGGGCAGCAGGCACAAAAAGGAACGCAGGAAATTCTACCTGCACAAGAATAGGAACTTCTTTACTCTGAGGGACACAGAGCACTGGAACATGTTGCCCAGAGAGGTTGTGAAGTCTCCTTCTCTGGAGATATTCAAAACCCTTCTGGACTCTTTCCTATGCAACCAACTCTAGGGAACTTGCTTTAGCAGGTGTGTTGGACTAGATGATCTCCAGAGGTTACTTCCAATCCCTACAGTTCTGTGACTTTTCGCCATTGCAATACTGATACATAGCATAGACGGTCATACAGAGTCTAGGAAGCAGTTTAGCATAGTGTACTCAGTGTCTACAAAACAAACAAACAAAAAAAAAGAGATAAATCCAAATATAGAGCATGTCATGTTACCTGCTGCCCTATCCACAACAGTACTTTTTAACAATTTGGAATTGACATCAGTTAGTATAAGCTTGCCTACATTACTCTCAAATCTGGATTAATGTATATTTTTAGCGGTAATCACTGAAAAAGCTGAGTTTATCAAAATTCATACCATAAATATTCTAACAGTATAAAGAGTAAATATTCTAAAGTGTAAAGCTCTCTAACAGCTTATCCTTAATGTAAGTCTAAAGCAGAAGTGAATTTGCTGACAGATATAGTTATCTATTACATTTAAGCAGAGCAGGTAGACACACTACTACCTTAAGGTGAACTTGTCTAGTATACTTCTCTAAGAGTCGCACAGAGACAGGTAAAGCAGCTCAAACTGTCCTCACCAGATCTAGGAGAGCTGAAATCAGAAAGATTCTGTTCATTGCATATATTCAATAGTTGCCTCCTCCTGTAACTCCTATTTCTTTTGTTGTAGGATAATGCCATTTTTCATTAAAAGATCCAACTTTATCTGAACAGGGCAACTGAGCTATGTTCTCACAAGTTCTTCTTAGATATTTAAGTGTTTCTTTCCATTCTCTTTGTTTCTTTCCCTTTGTCAGGCTGAAATTGAATAAAGACAATTCTTACACTCTTCTTTTGTGTGAGCTAGGAAAAAATGATGAACTCTGACTCTCTGTTGGAAAGGTTTTCTGTTTTGAAGCCGCATGCTTCCGAAAGAATGTCAGGAATGGATTCCTGTTACTGAATTACTTTAAAAAACAGTACTAAAGGGTAGAAGAGAGTTTAAATGTACAAGACAAACCTTTATAAAAATTAGCAGGGGCTGATTGTATACATTTGGAATAAAGAAATCAGTGATTACCAGATTTTGATGACACATACAAAGCCTTTGCGCAGACTTCGGCAAGAAGAAGGAATTAATAAACAGTAGAGATGTGAAGGACTAGTTCTTCAGGCTTACCTAATCTGTTTCTATGTGAAACAGGTGTTGCAAATTTCATTTCCTCTTTCCACCCTCACCCCAAGTATTTATTGTTTTCTGAATTCATTCTATAGGCCTTTCTCAGCTCAAAAAAGTATAAACATTCATTTGTACAGTCTTCTATGTTGACCTTGTGAAGAATGTTTTAGCCATTGCAGTACCTGGGAAAAACAAATAAATAAAATAAAAGTACTACTACAAGAAACAACCAAGTCACTTGATTTAGCAAAGAGAATTTAACCAATCAGATTAGTCACATGACCAAAAAAAAATTATTAAACTAAATGATTCAATGAGTAACTTGACATGTACTATCATATCACCTTTCTCAAAAAGGTAAGATCTAGCCGTCACCCTGGTATCTCCTCAGAAATTACAGACGCTGTTATACAGTTTCAAGCATTAATTAGTATTTTTCTGTACAAAAACTTAGCATTTATAGAACTCTGAAGTGATGCTTAAAACTAGAAAGCAGCTAAGTACTGCACAGCTGCTCTCTCACACCCCCTTCTCAACAGGATGAATGGGAAGAAAATGAGATGAAGGAAAACTTGTGGGTTTGAAATAGAATCATCTTAGTGGGAAAAAAAAAAAAAAAAAAAAAANGCAGTTGATACCGCATTAAAAAAAAAAAAAGCAAAGCCCACATGCAGATGCAAAAGGAGTAAAAAAGAATTCTCTACATCCTATCAGTAAGCAATGTTCACAAAGTTCAGCCATTTCTTGGGTAGCAGGGCCTCAATATGTGTAGCGGTTGCTCCGATATACAAAGCTTTTATAATGAGTCCCTCTTTATCGTTCTCCTTCTTACCTCCCAACTTTTATTGCAGAGATTGCTGCCATACAGAATATCCCTTCGGTCACCTGTCCTGGTTCTGTCCCCTTCCCAGCTTCTTGTGCTCTCCCAGCCTCCTCACTGGCAGGGCAGCATGAGAAGCAGAAAAGTCCTTGATTCTGTGTAAGTTCTGCTCAGCAACAACTAAAACATCACTGTGTTATCAACATGATTTTCACCCCAAATCCAAAACACAGCATTATGGCAGCTACTATGAAGAAAATTAACTCTATCCAAAACAAAATCAGGACAATGACATTTCAGTATTTCTAGGTATCATTTCTCTTTTCCCATCTTCCTTCAAGTTACATTATCCATTGAACAGAATCTTACACTCCCAAGTATTGCCATTCTGCCCTGCTGTTGTCCAAAAAGCAGATTTGTTCCCCAGTGTGCAATAAGCCAATTTCCACACATAGAGGAGAGATGTTGCTTTTTATTCAGGCCTGGGTGCTGGTGGAAGTTTCCACAAATCAAGCACACCTGATGCCATTTATCTCACAAGTTTATCGTACATAGTTAAGAGAAACCACACATAACTAGTACATAGCCCCAACTCCCTAATGCATATTCATGTGGTCAAGCAAGCAAGCATGCATTGATGTCTTTTCTGGCAGTCATCTGTGAGCCTGCCCGGAGATCCTTGAGGGTCATCAGTGGTCATTTGGGGAATGGTCGTCCTACCCTTTTTATCCCTTTTTGGTCTCTGAGTGACCCAGGAACACACTCTACATGTCTTTCCCTTGTCAGCTTTGCAGGGAGAACAATCGTCTTTGTTTGCAGCTGCATGAGCATCTATTGCAGACAGTAGGTGTATCAAACAAAGGTTCTATGTTAATGTAAATCATCACTAAGGCCCTTTGATCATAGGTCTCTGTGCTTATGTTGATTAGGCACTATGAATTCCTCTGTTCTTTTCCAAGCAGGAGACTATCTTTTCTGTTGCATGCATCTCCCCCCTCGGAAAGTTTTGAAATATTCTGGGGAGTTTTGAAGTATATCACTGTGGTCCTGCTTTGGTGAGAAAAAAATCTGATTAGTTTAATAACATAGTCCTGTATCAGTAATACTTTTAGGTAATTCTTCTTTCTCAAAACACTCAAAGTGAATGGTATGATTTTTCCATGAATTACTGTATCCTCTTTATTTAGATTTTTAGATATAAATGGATGCAAGGTTGTAATGCAAGTAATGTTAACATGAATGCTTTTAATAGAGTGACTCCTCTTGAATTCTTATCCCTGTTTCCCCACAGTGGTTCCTCCTAACTCCTCTTACATATCTTCCTTTCCCTGCCTTTGTTTCCTCCAACTAATATAGCAAATAAGTAACTTTCCTCTCAGTTTTTAATCTGGAGCGCCTCCCTCTGAAGACTCATGATGATGGATGTCTCCCCCCTTTCTCATGAGGCTGTGGGGCCTCTGGTATAGCCCTGGGAGTGCTGGAGTAGGGTTCATCTCTCTAACTGGGTTATTGGTGTTTCCCCACCTGCCGTTGTTCCTCTGTGCTTCCTTGTGTTTGTAAAAATAAGCCTGTAATCACATAGTCCGACACCAACAAATATAAATAGTTATTTTGTTTGGTTGCTTAAACAGACGGTTAAAAGCTGTCAGAAGCAGAACTATTACCAGGTTTTCATTAGTCAAATAAAATATGAGGATTTCCTATTGAAGTTGTAACTTATCTTCCTTACGTATCTCCTTCAGCTCTTGACTTGCCAAACTGATGATAATCTCTTTGATGAGAATGGAGCGGAACACTATAAAGTCTGTGCTTGATTATCAGGTAAAGGAGCTGAGTATATCACAGTGTGATAAATGAGTATACTATAGGTTTTAGAAATATACTTTAAATGTGGAAATATATATATATATATATATTTTAAACAAAAGACTGTTTCCAGCTTACACAATTTTAATTGCAACAGAGGACTTACTGCAAGTGCCTGAAATTTATTCTACTTTAACATAATTCTCAAAACAGAGTGGAATCTGTAAAATATTTTTTTTTTCCTGAAATACGTCTATGATTGTCTTCAGTCTAATGAAATTAAGCCCAAATTTATGTTGTGCTAAATCATTTGAATAAGCACCAAGACAAAGCACATCCTGAGACATAAGCAAAGCCATACACTCAGGCACCAGATGCTCTTACTACACAAGCTGTTGTCATTAAAATGAACAACACATATTCCTTGGTTGTGGCATTCCATCACTTATGCCAGGTTTCTGATAACAGGCTATTTCCAGACAGTGCCTTCCAGCTGTACTGCTTCATTTCTATGCATGGGCTGAGGACATGAAGTCAGACTAAGCACAGAAACCAATGTATCTATGCTCTGTGCTCCTCTTACTTCAGGTTTTAGCATTCTAAGTCTTGTTTCTCATACAGAATAGAAACATTCCATGTTTGTTGTAATATTTTCCTTTTTTTAAAGCTTCATTCTGTGCTAGACGTATCTAATCAAGTACTTATTTCTAGAGAAAAATATTTCATAGAAACCATGACAATGTTTCAGTACATGTAAGAGATCCTAAAGAAATTAAGAATTTACAACTATTATATGTACATGTACAAAATAATAAAAAGTCTTTCTACCAATTAGTTTGCTAATACTGATAGCAGATGGTCAGGTTTTTAGATTTAGAACAGTCATAGAGTCTTTGTCTTCAATTATTGACACTGCTTTTTCCTCCAGCTTCAATTATTCTTATGAACCCTGATTCCCTGTATTTTGTTGTTCAATTGCTCAAAAATTTTTATTTCAAAGTAAAGGAACAAATACAAAAACAAAAACACTGATGTGTAAATGGGATGGGAGAAACAGATTTATTTTAAACTTATAACTCCCAACATTTTAAATAAAAAGACAGGTAAGCTTCTAACAATATTCAGATCAATGGAATTCCTAATAACAAAGGCCATTTTAAGAACAAAACAGGAAAATAGAAACAGGGTTGTGAAGCTAAGCCGTATCCAAAAATTAATGATGGTATCTGGCTGTAAGAGGGAAATTCGCATTCATGAGCACTACAGACTGCCCACAGAATTATACCTGCATTAGTGTGTAATGGAAAATAAATGGACAATTCAGAGAAACCACAGCTCTGACTTCTCCAGACTATATACAGCTTTGGGGAGTCAGCCTCACTCTTGTTTTGTGTACTGGCCTGATATAAGGCATTTTTCACATGGAGCGCTGTGTCCGAACTTCTCCACAACATCCCAAATGCAGACTGTCCTGAGATTAATTTATGAGAGGTTTACTTTAGGTTGCCTAGCACATGGCTTACCTACACTTATATCTCCTTTGTGAGTTGAATAATCTCACCACCACAGTAGTCAGAAAACTGTGAAGTTATATTCAAAAGCACCTTCAAAAAAGCAGCTAAATTTTTTCAACATTTACAGCAATATTTTATAAGAAATAAATAATAATAATTAAAAAGACATTCTTTAAAATACAGAAAATTAATGTGTGCTGTATAAAAAGTAAAAATCGAAAAATTTGAAACACATTTCTTTTTCTGTCTGTTGTGTCCCTAACAGTCCTTTAGAGCATGTCTTTCAGTCCTAAATTCAGTACGTTAGCACATTTTTCTGATTCTTCAGAGAAAGCTTTTTGCTTTTTCATCTTTATAATCTGACCTTTTTCTTCTTAATGACTTTTCAGTCCATACTTGTTTAGAAGCTTCCTTTCCTCATACCTCATTTCCTCCTTACCTGTCTCTCTTCACATTCCACGGATTTCCATGCCTGAACATATTCAGTTGCTTGTGAGGGAGGACCAATCTATAGTTACACATTAGATCTTTCTAAAGATTTCAGCTGATACAACCCCAAGGGCTGATACAACCCTGGGGATCTACACAAAGCCTTTTACCAGAGCTTAACATTCAGCAAAACATATATCAACCAAGAGAATAGCTACAGGTAACTAGTGATAGGACGAGAGGTAACAGCCGGAAGCTGTGCCAGGGGAGGTTCAGGTTGGACGTTAGGAAAAACTTCTCTGAGAGAGTGGTCAGGCATTGGAACAGGCTGCCCAGGGAGGTGGTGGATCCTCCTTCCCTGGAGGTGATCAAGAAACATGTAGATATGACACTTACAGACATGGTTTAGTGGGCATAGTGGTGTTAGGCTGATGGTTGGACTAGATAATCCTAGAGGTCTTTTCCAACCTTTATGATTCTATGATTCTAAGCTAAAATATTAAGATTTATTTTAGATTTCTACTGAAGTATGAGGTATCCCATTCAGGTCTTGTCTATTTTTTGTTTTTAACTACAGGTGATGTAGATAGCACATAGCAAATATAAACTTGGTCAAGAAAATCCAATATCCAGTGCCTTTCTTACTTAAAAAAAATTCTGATTTTTTTTTTTAATTTCAGTTAAGACTTCAATGACCTACTATTTTTTTTAGAACATTTGCTACAGATTGCAGAAAGTATAGCATAGGAAGATTGATAGTGAATGGATCCAAGAAGATACGTATCTTGGTGGTACGTAAAAGCTGCATCAAACAGAAGACAAAAAAAAAAAAAAGTAAATGCTTGCAATTCTTAATAGATTTCAAAAGCTTAAAAATGATTTTGATATTTATGTAGAGTGATATGAGGGGTTGAAATCATACAGCAGCTAAGCACCCACACAGCAGCTCTCAGTCCCAGAGAGGAAGGGGGAGAGAAGAACAATAGAAGCTGAAAACTCATAGGTCAACTGTCATGGTTTCAAGCATGGTCGAATCCGTGAATGCTGGAAGCATTCTGATCAGTCCTCTGCCCTCTGCCCTCAGCCCTCTGAGCATTTTGGTGGTCCTCCTCTGGACCCGCTCCAACAACTCCACATCCCCTCTGTCCTGGGGACCCCAGGCCTGGACACAGTACTCCAGGTGAGGCCTTCCAAGGGCAGAGTAGAGGGGGACGATCACCTCCCTCTCCCTGCTGGCCACCCCTCTCCTGATGCAGCCCAGGATGCCATTGGCCTTCCTGGCTGCAAGAGCGCACTGCTGGTTCATGTCCAGCTTTTCATCGATCACGACGCCCAAGTCCTTCTCTGCAGGGCTGCTCTCACTGAGTTCTTCTCCCAGTCTGTACACATACCTGGGATTGCCCCGACCCAAGTGCAACACCTTGCACTTGGCCTTGTTGAACCTCACCAGGTTCTCATGGGCCCACTTTTCCAGCCTGTCCAGGTCCCTCTGGATGGCATCCCTTCCTTCAGGGTTATCAACTGCACCACTCAGCTTGATGTCATCACCAGACTTGCTGAGGGTGCACTCAATCCCACAGTCTAAGTTGTTGATAAAGATATTGAAGAGCACTGGTCCTAAGATGGATCCCTGGGGGACAGCGCTCGTGACTGGCCTCCACCTGGACATGGTGCCATTGACCACAACACTTTGGCTGCGACCATCCTGCCAGTTCTTTATCCAGCGGACAGTCCACCCATCAAATCCACATCTCTCCAGTTTAGAGATAAGGATATGGTGCGGAACCGTGTCAAAGGCCTTGCACAAGTCCAGGTAGA
>VXAV01000785.1:6789-23715 GCA_013399715.1 Alectura lathami | reverse complement strand
AGGAAAAAGATATGGACAAAATGGAAATTTCATTTCCTTTATCACTTTTATTTGATTTTGTTCCCACAAAGTCATTACATGCAATAAAATAAGTTAGAAGAACATAGTGTAAGCTATATGACTTATTAATAAAAATAATTTCAGTAAAATAAATATAAATAAAAGATAAAAAGAGAAATGTCTACCAATTTTGTAAAATGTTCTTAAGATATAACAATATAGGCTTTCCAGTATCACATGTTAAGTATCTTGTCTTATCTCTTCCATGCAGTATGACTAGTCCACTGTCAAAGATTTCTGATATAATTATAAAACTAGAAACAGATTGCTGATACTAGTGTGATACTCTGTGATGGGAATTCTAGCTACAGCAATTGCAATGAGTTTCTTTTAAAATGTTGATTGAAAACACAGCTTGATGCCATTTGCAGTTTAAACACAGTGTCTCAATGCATTAAAATATGGAAAGAAATATGTTCACATATTCAAATTGTGCTGCAGATTGTCAAAGAGAGAAAAAGTGGAGTATGTCTATAAATACACAAACAAAAACCCTCATCTAATTTGGGAAAAGAAGAATAATGTATTTTTTCTTTTTCTATTTAGATGGTTGCATCTAATCATTTCACATGTAGGTTGAAACCTGCTGCTATTAAAAGACAACAATACTGTGGTATCTCATTTCTTGGGAGATGTTTAAATATCTATCATAGAAAAGAAGGGGATGAGGCCGACAGGATGTCTTATTTTTCTGACATTTGAATGCCTCCTTTCTGTGGTTGGATTGTTCTTACAACACTTATTATCAGGAGTTCCTCAGGAGACTTACATTTTTCTGCAACCTATGCAGCCTTCAGGAGACTAGCACTGTTGTAGTTCATTATGCAGTATTACCTTGACAGGAAAAAATAATAAAAAAAAAGCCTTATATATTGAAATGTTTGCTAGATGCCATTTAATTCTGTTAAACTAACCTGCATAAATTCTATTTAATTGGAACTTTCAATATCTGGCTTCTTTCTTGTCATGAAAGCAACTCCAGGGAACATAGAGTAGCTACTAAGTTGTATTTTTCTGGATTTAGAGGTGGTGGTTTTGGTGGTGTAGAACTAGTTATAAATCACAAGGAATTTATTTTTTTCCTGAAAATGATTTAGAGGGTAGGTTGGTGCTTTGTTTTGTTTTTGTTTTAATAGGACATTTTATATCCCTTCTCTTTTTTATATCCCTTCTTTTTTGCCAGGGTGGATAATGGTAGGACAAGGGGGAATGGGCTAAAACTGAAAGAGGGGAGGTTTACGTTGGATGTCAGGAAGAAATTCTTCACTGAGAGAGTGGTGAGGCGCTGGAACAGGCTGCCCAGAGAAGCTGTGGATGCCCCATCCCTGGCTGTGTTCAAGGCCAGGCTGGATGGGTTCCTGGGCAGTTTGATCTAGTGAGCTAGTGGCTGGCAGCCCTGTCCACAGCAGGGGGGTTGGAACTAGGTGATCTTTGAGGTCCCTTCCACCCCAAGCCATTCTATGATTCTATGATTCTATGATTCTATGATTCTATGATTCTCCATCCCCCACCCAGAAATAAATTGCTAAGAAATAAAAGAAATAAAGTAAAAATTTAGATGTCTTGATTACTCTAGGTTTATGATTTGAAGCTTATTGCTCAGAACAAACAGAATAGTTAAACTTCAAGAACACAGACCATGGCTTTGCAAAATCCTTAAAAATGGAAATGCTTTTAATGTGCTAAATTAAACCCATTAATGCATTTAACACTTTCTATCCTAGCTCAACTGTACTGAATGTGCTACAAGATAAAAGGTATGTCTGCAAAACAGAAATGTCTTACACAAAAGGAAAGGCTGTGGCCCTTGATCTCCCCCTGAGCTGGGATGCCTCTGAGAGTATCCCTGAGGTGGGACATCTCTCAAGAATGGACTCCTTGAGGGTCAAAGCTCATCCACTGACAAACACCAACAAGGGAGAATGGGGAATTTTTGGTGCACGCAACTGAGTTTAGAAACCCACCACTAACCTGCAGTATTTTTTTGTGAGAGTCTTGCTATTCTCAAATCTTTAAGTTGATGTTTCAATTGTAACAAATTCTGTTGAATCACTGTGTTAAATCGGATGATGATGAAGTGCTCTTAAGAATCATATGATCTAATCCTGTGATTTACTATAAAATTATTAATAAATCCTAAATCGCTGCTAAATCATACTTGTATTAAATATCTATTTGCAACAAAAGTAAAGTTTATTTCAAGCATAAATCAGACATCCCAAGGGTTTTATGTTTTTTTGTTATGTACCCTGAGTAAGGTAAATACAATTCTTTGCAGGATCAAGTACTTCAGTGAACATTCATTAAATATGATACCAACTGAACAGAGTAAATCAATTTGAATGCATGTAATATGAGTGGAACTGGAGAATGTTTTTGGTCCACTTAATGTAAGTTATGTACATTATACATGGCTAATTCATATTCAAATATATGGAATAAAAATGTTCCTATAATTCTTACCAAGATTTCGGACCTTATTCAAAGCCCATTGAACTAATTGGGAACTTTTCACTGTCTTTATACAATGTGTTTTAGATCTCTTTCCATATAAGCAGTGTATAATTCTGCTTCTCTGATGCTAAATAGATGTCAAATTCTTATACAAGGATTGGGTGGGAGGTGGAAGGGGAGAAGCAGTTAGCGTCAGCTGGGCTTGCTCCTATGACCATTATTCAAACAAGGAAAACATATAAAAAGATATGGAAGCATGGATAACAAGTGTGGCCTAAATGCAAAGAGATTATGTATCTGAATATTTTGATCCTGCTCTTACTTAAAATTAGATATAGGGAGGTGATCCTCCCCCTCTACTCTGCACTGGTGAGACCTCACCTGGAATACTGCGTGAAGATGTGGAGTCCTCAGTACAGAAGAGACATGGATCTGTTGGACCGTGTCCAGAGGAGAGCCACAAAAATGCTCCAAAGGGTGGAACACCTCCCCTGTGAGGACAGCTGGGGCTGTTCAGCCTAGAGAAGAGAAGGCTCCAGGGAGACCTGATAGCAGCCTTTCAGTATCTAAAGGAGGGTTACAAGAAAGAAGGAGACAGACACTTTCGCCAGGGTCTGTTGTGATAGGACAAGGGGAAATGGTTTCAAACAAAAACAGGGAAGATTTAGATTAGATATAAGGAAAAAGTTATTTATTGTAAAGGTGGTGAAGCACTGGAACAGGTTCCTCAGAGAGGTGGTAGAAGCTCCGTCCCTGGAGACATTCAAGATCAGGCTGGATAGTGTTCTGGGCAACCTGATCTAGCTATAGGTGTCCTTGTTCATTGTAGGGGATTTGGACTAAATGGCCTTTTAATGTCGCTTCCAACTCAAGCAATTCTACAATTCTGTGATTTACCAGGCTGTAATTAATCCTGCTGCTGTCAGTATATGTAAGTTGATGAGGAAGTTCTTACTCTTCTGAAAGCTAACATAAAATCTATAACAAGATAACTGTGCTTGATTGCTCAGTGCTAGCTGTAGCTAATACCCCAGACATACCTTTCAGGAAGATTTGTTTGCTTGCTTACTTGCATGATCATTTTAATGATAATCTACTTTATTCTTTCATGAGCTGAACCGAGCCATGATTAACAATTTAGTTTCCTAAGTAATGGAGAAGAAACAGAGAAGTCAGTAGATCCCACACAAGATGGAGAATAAATAAATTTGGAGTTTGCTTGAGATCATAGTAGCATCAAAAACATGGAAACAACAAAAAAAAATCAAAACATCAAAAACATGGAAAATCACATGGAATTTACTAAGAATACAATTTAAAATAAATATATTCTTTAAAGGTATCATAGATTATGAGATCACATAATATGATATGGCCCAGTTACACCCTTGAAGGTATAATTTTAAGTCTGTAAACAAGTAGCTTTTTCTTCAGCAAAGTTTCAGAGAATTTTTTTTTTAATTATTTTACAAGTTCTATTAATGCCTAATGAATTGCCAATTTCCTAGTCAAATAACTACTCAAATTCATATGCAGGAAGGCCGACCTTCCAGTAAGCATGAAATGGACTTCTTTTAATTAAGTTCTTACTGAAATGTCTGTGGTTAGTATCAGACAAAGGAATATTAATGAAGTATTTTCCTTGTATTAAAAGGACAAATAGCATCAGGAAAAGATGTATCACTCAGACTTCCACTGTTCTAGCTATTCAGGGATACCGTTTTTTTTTTGTCTTCGTTAGATCTGTTTTGATCCCAAACCAGAAGAATCAGAAATAACCTTAGGCAGAATCCAGTCACTCTAGAATTCCAGTGTTCTGAATTGTACTGTTAACAGTACACTGAGACTGACAGCCTGTGAATCTGATCTTTTTTATTTTTCCTCAGTGAATATTGTATGTACTAAATACCTTACAGGTGATATTTTAGAATTGTCTCACACCATGATTTTTTTGGCCAGGCTCATGTAGATATAAATGTCTTCAAGCAGATGCGTAATTTTTGAGTCTTGATCTGAAGATGAATCCCATCCACCATATCTTTATTTCCTTCTGATAAGAGAATAAAAGTTCAAGTGTGACAGATGGTTCATCACTGTGCGTTGTACATGCATAAGCAGTTGCAAATGTCCATGGAGATTTTATTTAGACATCCCACAAATACGTTATGGAAGCCCCAGATAACAGTTGACAAACAGAACACTTAAAATATTGGCAAAGATGCACGTAAATAGAAAATGCATGTAAATACAACCTACATGATAGGAAAGAGCATGACTACATTTTATGGACAAAATAGCTGATTGCAATAAGATAATTCTGGTATCTGCGCCACTTCAAAGATTTACATCTGGTTCACTAACCCTCCTGTGCAACTACTCTGTGGATGTAATAGAGTTCGTAGTTTCAAAACAATTATATATGATCTACAAGTCCTTGAATAATGAGCAGGATGTGTCCTCTTGAGACCTGTGACATAATGTAGGCAATAGAAAGATAAGAGAATTAAGTAAAATTCTGAGGCCTCTGAAGATTCCCCCTCCTAATAATTCTTGGCCTATATTAAAGGTTACCTGAGAATCTTTCTTGCTCTTTGGCTATGATTTGTAAGCTGGTCAAGTGAGGTGATCCTTCCTCTCTATAGAGCACTGGTGAGGCCACACCTGGGGTACTGTCTCCATTGCTGGGCTCCCCAGTACAAGACATGAATCATAGAATCATAGAATGCCTTGGGTTGGAAGGGACCTCAAAGATCATCTAGTTCCAACCCCCCTGCCGTGGACAGGGCTGCCAACCACTAGCTCACTAGATCAAACTGCCCAGGAACCCATCCAGCCTGGCCTTGAACACAGCCAGGCATGGGGCAGCCACAGCTTCTCTGGGCAGCCTGTTCCAGCACTTCACCACTCTCTCAGTGAAGAATTTCTTCCTGATGTCCAACCTCAACCTCCCCTCTTTCACTTTTAGCCCATTCCCCTGTGTCCTACCATTATCCACCCGTGTAAAAAGTTGGTCCCTCTGCTGCCTGTAAGCTCCTTTCAAGTATTGGAAGGCCGCAATGAGGTCTCCCCGGAGCCTTCTCTTTTCCAAGCTAAACAATCCCAACTCCCTCAACCTTTCCTCACAGGAGAGGTGCTCCAGCCCTCTGATCATTTTGGTGGCCCTCCTCTGGACCCGCTCCAACAGCTCCACATCCCTTCTGTACTGGGGGCCCCAGGCCTGGACACAGTACTCCAGGTGAGGCCTCACAAGGGCAGAGCAGAGGGGGACGATCACCTCCCTCTCCCTGCTGGCCACCCCTCTCTTGATGCAGCCCAGGATGCCATTGGCCTTCCTGGCTGCAGGAGCGCACTGCTGGCTCATGTCCAGCTTTTCATCTATCACAACGCCCAAGACCTTCTCCACAGGGCTGCTCTCAAGGAGTTCTTCTCCCAGTCTGTACACACACCTGGGATTGCCCCAACCCAAGTGCAACACCTTGCCCTTGGCCTTGTTGAACCTCATGAGGTTCTCGTGGGCCCACTTTTCCAGCCTGTCCAGGTCCCTCTGGATGGCATCCCTTCCTTCAGGGCTATCAACTGCACCACTCAGCTTGGTGTCATCAGCAAACTTGCTGAGGGTGCACTCGATCCCACAGTCTAAGTCATTGATAAAGATGTGGAGGAGCACCGGTCCCAAGACGGACCCCTGGGGGACACCGCTCATCACCAGCCTCCACCTGGACATACAGCCATTGACTACAACCCTTTGGCTGAGACCCTCCAGCCAGTTCTTTATCCAACGAACAGTCCACCCATCAAATCCATATCTCTCCAGTTTAGAGATAAGGATATGGTGCGGGACCGTGTTAAAGGCCTTACACAAGCCCAGGTAGACGACATCCATCGCCCTCCCTTGGTCCACCGATGCCGTCACTCCATCACAGAAGGCCACCAGATTGGTCAGGCATGACCTGCCCTTGATGAAGCCGTTCTGGATGTCTCGGATCACCTCATCTCACATGTGCCTTAGCATCTCCTCCAGGAGGATCTGCTCCATGATCTTTCCAGGCACAGACATGAGGCTCACCAGCCTGTAGTTCCCTGGGTCTTCTTTCTTAAAAGTGGGAATGATGTTTCCCTTTTTCCAGTCACCGGGGACTTCACCCAACAGCCATAATTTTTCAAATATGATGAAGAGGGGCTCGGCAACAATACATTAGGATTAAATACATTAGGATATATCACCAGCATGTGAGGGACTGGGAAGACAAATCTACTTATTACTGAGGTAGTTTATGTCCTCTGCTGCATGCATTACTCATGCAATCCCTATATTGTAATCAACAATACACTTTGATGGAAGCTGAGGTCAAATTTCCAGTGATGAAACTAACAGAGTTCAAGACAAAATATACTACACGGTAACTTCTTTTCAGCACTAAAAAATAATAATTGCTCAACCATTCTCTTATAATGGTTTCTTACTATAAGGATATATTATTGTTTTTAATTAGTCAATATTTATTTAAGTGTTTGATCTTAACAGAAATTTATTTGCTCTAGTAGTGAAGAAGTAGTGAAGTAAATTTTCTGTCCATTTCTAAATGGAAGACATATTGTTATGGTTTCTAAAGCAAAACAGTGACATGTTTTTACTGTCTTTCTTCCATTAGCCTATAATGTTAGTAAAATGCTCCTTTTTGATTGTCCAAAAAAGGTTTTCTAGTCTTCTAAGTGAATATCGGACACTGTTTTTCTGTGCAAGATTTTAAAGTTGTTTATATTCTTGAGACACTTCTGTCTCTCCACAAGCTTCATAAATGCAGGGCTGTCAGTATTTATTTATTGCTTCAGTTTATTTTCCCTAGGATTTTCAGTACATACTAGACATATTTAAGACATTTTTGTTTTGGTTGGAGCTCATTCACTGTTGCACACCTCACTTAATGCAATACTTTTGTATTATCAGTAATGTGCCATTTTTATGATGCAGTGGTTTTTATAAATAATGTTGAGTTTACAAATAACTCATAACTTTCACAAAAGTAGCTGTGCCCCAATTTAAAAAAATAAAAAAAAAAGTAACTAATTAATTTGTTGTTGTTTGTAATACATCTTAATAATTGTCTTTCTTTTTAAAGTATTTGAAAATAATTTGAATGTATAATATTTTTATTTAGAGATTATTTATTTTACTTTAATCAAAAAATACATAAGAAAAAATATAACCATGAGACATATGAAATATGTCTTGGAATAATCATGATGTTTTCAAACTGTATTAATAAAATAATTTCAAACAGCATAAACACTTTTCTGTTTTGAAACTGCAGAAATGTGAAAGTGTTTATTAAGGAATTTGGTTTCAGGCCATTTTAGAAATACAGGCATTTGCATAATCTGGATTGTGCACGTTTGCACAATTCATTAGTTTTGGATGGTTTGTCTCTATGAACATAGTTCAGATTTATTAAAAATAAATGTGCTTGAACTCTTCAGTTAATGCCTTCTGAGATTCCACAATTTCAAAGTGTAAATGCATACAAAGTTTTGACATTACAAGCTAGCGTAATTGGTTTTTCCTTCATGAGATGTTCTAGATTTCAAATTTAATTAGTGCTACTACTGTACATGCTGTTTCACTTGTTTTATTTTCTGATTTGCATGAGAGGGTGCATCATATATTGATGTAACTACTCTAAACAGCTTCCAAAGGGGCTCCTTCCTATGTAATGTACCTCTTATAGCACTATAAATGCTAATGCAAACATATGCATCCTCATTGGGATGGTGGAGGGGTGGATGTCAGTCAAAATATGTTGCTGGATTAAACAGATGTGCCCTATGAGAATCTATTACATGTGCAGGAAAAAAAAAAAAAAAAGTCAGAAAAATCAAACCAGTTTGTTTTGATCAAGTCATTAATTTATTTGACCATGCTGAGACATTTTGTTATGCTAATTTAATAAAGTCTGGGGGTTTGTCTTTCATGCAATATGAAAATTTGAGTTAGGGGAGCAGAATCAATTATTTTATTACTATTGAAAAGAACTAACCTTCTGTCCTGTCTTTTTCGAAATGAAAGTTAATTCTTATTTTATGTGAAATGAAGTTTCAGAATATTCCTGCGATTATCTGAGGAAATACATTTTAAACTAAAATTACAGGGAAATATTTTTGATTAAAAATATATATAAAGAGATATTTAATATCTTCTAGAAATTCTTTGATGTCTGTTTTCTATACATTTTTTTTGAGTTACGTGTCTAAATGTCATTGCTAAAAGAGTTAAAATAAGTACACATTTAGTTAAAAATCTTGATCATGACATGGACCCTGCACTGAATGTTTTTATTTCTTCAATAAAGAATTCTTCAAGAATTTTTCAAGAACTATTTCTTTTCAACTATAATTTTGAGAGCTTTTCTAAGGCCTTAAAGTTCTCAGTGTTTTATTCTGTGTGGATTAAAAAAAAAAAAAAAAAAAGGCTCTTTTCAGATGTTTAAACAGTAAACATCTCTAGAGAAGGAATCTATAATTTGTTTTGTAGCAACTTTGTTTAGAAAATGCACTGTTGTAGTCATGGAATCAGAGAATTACAGAATGGTTGAGGTTGGAAGGGACTTTTGGAAGTCATCTTGTTCAGCCACCTTGCTGAAGCAGCACTTAGAGCAGGATGCCTATGACCATGGCTTTTGAATATTGTCAAGCAGGGAGACTTTGCTGCCTCTCCTTCAGCCTGTGTCAATGCACCTCCTGGATTGCTTTTGTCCTTATGTATTGTCATCCTTATTGTATCTACAATAGATATGTGTGTGGGTGGAAGTCCCCTACGAGGACCAGGGCCTGTAAACACGAGACCGCTTGTTTCTGTCTGTAGAAGGCCTCATCTGTTTGTTCTTCCTGATCAGGTGGGCTGCAGCAGATACCTACTATCATATCACCTTTACCTGTTCTTTCTTGAATCCTAGCCTGTAAGTTGTCAGTTTGCTCCTCATCCATTCCCAGACAGAGATCCAGATCCATGCACTCCAACTGCTCCCTCACAAAAAGGGCAACTCACCTTCCTCATCTTCCCAGACTTTCCTTTTTAAAGAGCCATCCTTCCATTGCAACACTGCAGTCATGGTCCAGTAGTGATCACATAATAAGTGACTTTAGTCACCTGTTATTTCAAATACAAAGAACAAATTAAGAATACATTTTGTAAAATGTTTAAGATATTCTTGTAAAAAAAAATTCAGAACATGCTGAGAAATACCAAAAGTAGATGGTATCAACATTAATTATCACTCAGTTCACCAACATTCATTATCTGTTTAATGCCTGTTTGGATAACTCTGTATGTTGAAAGATACTTTAGCTTTATGACCAAAATGTATAACAAAAGTATGATTTTAATTTTTACAACCAGAACATTCATTAATATATTTTTACAATTTTTTTTTCAACTTTCTCACAATGAATTGATTGATACATATGTCTTTATTCACTTCTTCTTCTTCTAGATCTCCTAAACATGCAAATTGATCCTTCTTGCCAGACAAGCTTATTAAATGCCTTTGGCTTTCTGGAATTGTAAGACATTTGATCATAAAATGAAAACACTGGCATGTAGCTGGCATTGTTCTTTCTAGTTTAGCTGGCTTTTGTACAACCTTCACATTAGCACTGTGCCTACAATCTCAAACTGAATAGTATTCAAAAGGCATGATGTATGGAGGAAGTTCTAGAGAAAGCTGCCAAATGAATATTGGCTGTTCTTGTCCTCTATTGAGTACATGTGCATGTTGGATTCAGGATAGAGGATAGCTAGATGAATATTAAATATCCTCAAGGCACAATGAAATGTAGTCTTTTAAATTAATTTCTTAAGCAAATTCAATACGTTGATACAGTTCAATCACTTTTTAAACATCTTAGTCTGAGTATAGTACCAGTTGCTGTAACAGACAGTCATTTCCAACACTAATTAGAAAAATAAAGAGTAATTTTGGGATATAAACATAAAAAACAGTCATAAACAGAATCTCCAGAACAGATGTGATTTATATACAATTTCATTTCCCACTTAATTTTGACTCCCTTACCTCATGAAAGGACTGTTACAGATTTTTTTATTCACTGTTATACAAGGGCTTTTTTTTGTTTAACATATTCACAGTCCTACTAAGAACCAGTATTTTACTACTAATTTCTGATGGAATGTTTAGATTCTGTGCCACAGTTTAATGCAGTTGGTTAGTTAATTTGTTTCAGTAAAGGCCTCATACCCTTTCTAAATTTATGCTTAGAAATTTATAACTTTGCTGATCCAATCTCTGAAGAGGATATATGCCAATGTATTGCCTGAAACATGTTTTCCTTGTGTTCTTCTGGGATGATCCAACCCCTATTTTTATACAATGCTCCACATAAAAGTAACTGCAAAGGAAGGCAGAATAACCCAGCTTTACTTCCAGGGCATTCTGTTTTTATGAGACTGCTTACTATGAGACCAATATATCCCCTTTCCCTTTTTTTTTTTTTTTTTTTTTTTTCAAGCTTTTACTTTTCCTGTCCTCCACTGATTAGAAATTGCTTTAGTAGAAATTTGCTGCTGCAATATTGTACTAGGCTTACACGGCAAGCCTTTGGAGATGTGAGGAGATGCCAGAGGCTTCCTCATGCTGGACACACATGTTTCCAGCCGGCTCCAACCACTCCACCACAGGACAGGGCTGAGCCCCGCAGCCAAGTTTCATCTGGGAAAATGTACTTAAGAAAAGGTAAAAAAAAAAATGCAGCACAGCAGTTGTGAGAAGGAAATAAATCTGTTAAGAATCAACCCTGCTGACACCAAGGTTAGTGAAGGAGGAGGAGGAGCAGGTGCCAGACCAGCAGAGGTTCCCCTGCAGCCTGTGGAGGAGCACAACAGAGAGACACCCAAACTGCATCCCACGGATATGGTGCAGGTAGATATGGCCTGAAAAAAGCTGCAGCCCACAGACAGGAGGCCACACAGGAGTGGGTTGTATGGCAGGAACTGCAGCCCATATGGCTGTGCATGACTGGAGCAGTCTCTTCTGGAAGGGCTATAGCCTGTAGAGGACAGATGGTGTAGCAGGGGAAGAATATGAGGATGGAGGAGTGGCAGAGGAAAGATATTGTGGACGGACTACAACCCACCATTCCCCATCACCTTGCACTGCTTTGGGATAGATAGGCAGAGGAGCTGGGAATCAAAGAGTGAAGTTGAGCCTGCAAATGAAGTGGGGCAAAGGAAAGGTATTTTAGTTTTTGTCTTTGTTTCTTAGCATCCTACTTTATTTTGAATTGGCAGTAAATTAAATTTATCTCTCCCAAGTGAAGTCTATTTTGCCATTAGGTAACTGGCAGATGATCCACACTTTATTTTGACCCAGGAGTTTTTCCATCCTATTTCCCTGCCCTGTTATGTTGAGGAGAGGCAGTGAGAAAATTGAGTGGGTGCATTTCTGGCAGCCAGACAGGGTCAACCCAACACAAATATTTTCATAACACACAACAAAGTATTGCCCAATGCCAAACTGAAGTTCTTTGAAGCAGTAATAATACTGAAAGTCAGTTAGAGTAATAACAGTGCCACATGTATCAGGAATAGTGCCCTACAATGGTATTAAAAGATAAAAGCATTTGATCTTGGGGTCTTGTTTCTTAACAGATAATAATTTTATGAGTGCAAGAAAAATAACTTGAGTTCCTGAGTTTCATTAAAATACTTACAGAAATACTGAACTTAATAAATTATTGGTCTAACTCTGGATGGCTATACACATATTCTTTTTCACTGTCCTTGTTCAAGTCCTAAACAGTATTAACACTAGTGTATACTTTTCAACAACTGCTTTCAAATACTCGGAAAGAGTAAATTAGCATACATTATACTTTGACTAGTTTGCAGAAACTGAAGGTGTGAATGGGTGAGAAATATGGCATAATTTTAACTTCTATCTCCTTGCACTTTTTCCAGCTTCTTAGCCACTAAGATTAACCAATATAAAGGAATTGTAATGAACTATAAGGAGCATATCTCCTTCCATCAGGTCATCATCTAAGCTATACTTATCTGCTCATAGTTTTTGATTATCCTGGTGTATAGATACCTATTTTCAATCTAATACCACCAACATTTTCCAGAATTTTCAAACTGCCATATATTTAAGTGTGGTTTTAGCCACATGATTTCCCATCTGTTTCAAAACTTATCTAAACATACTTTTCTCTGCTTCTTATTTTTCATCTATTTTTCCACTGTTTTATTTTAGCTATAAAAGAACTGTATGTCATAATTTATTTGGGTTAAGCAAAATAAAATTGCTTTGGGATTTATCTAACATTAGATTTTGAATTTCTGATTTTTGTGATTAAACCCCAGTAGGCAGCTAAATACCACATAGACACTCATTCACTTTCCCCAGTGTGATGGAGGAGTGAATTGGGGAGGTAAAAGTTGAAAACTCACAGGTTGAAATAAAAACAGTTTCAAAGGTAAAGCAAAAGCTGCATGCATGAGGAAAAGCAAAATAAGGAATTCATTCACAACTTCCCTTCAGCAGGCAAATGTTTAGCTCTATTTCTAGGAAAGCAGAGGTCCACAACACATAGTGGTTTCTTTGGAAGACAAATGTTCTGACTGAGAATGCCTCCCGCTTCTCCATCTTTCCCTCAGCTTTTATTCCTGAGCACAACATCTTACTGAATGGCATATCCTTTTGGTCAGCTGAGGTCAGCTGTCCTGGCAGTGTTCCCCAACAGCTTCTTGTGCACCTCCTGCCTACTTACTGGTTGGGTGTTGTGAGAGACAAAAGTCTTTGATGATTTAGCAACAGCTAAAACATTGGTGTGTTATCAACACCCTTTTGGTCACAAATCCAAAACATAGCATGATATAATCTACTATGAAGAAAATTAACTGTATCTCAACCAAAAACAGTACACAGATTTGATTTTTTTTTTTTTTTTTTTTCCTCCAGGCTATTATTATTCCCTTTGTTTTAAATTGTTCAGTACTAGGCTTTGATTATCTTTTAAATTATTTCAGTTTCTGCTCTATTTCTAGATATTTCTAATATATAGATACAGCAGAATTCTTCATATTCAGTGCCTTACATGGAATCAAAACTTACCTAGTGCATGTACCTTTTTCATTTATTTAATTCTAAAATTGCTTAGTAATAGAATACAGTATTGCTTCTTTGGACTAAATGAATCAAAAGTGTTCTTGACAATCATAAGCATTTTGCCAGACTACTTAGTCAGGTATGGCTTTCAAATAGCGAAATTGGGTGTGCTGAGTCAAGAGATATTCTGCATTAAGGATTTATGTACTACTAATATGTATTTTAAGTGGTTTTTGATGCAAGTTCCATCCTCAGGTAAGTAGTCAGAAAGCATTTGCCAATGTCTTATGACTGTAGAGATGCATTTCCTCATTTCCTTCTTTACTGAAACTTCAACTTGGATGAGCTCTGCAGAGTTTATGAACTCTGCAGACAATCCTGGACAACTACAATCTCATTTGGAGGTAGTCATGCACAGACAGAAAAGGTAAGGCCCCTCATACAGTTTTTCAGAAAATATAACACTAGCTACAGTCTTAGAATAAGTAAGAAAATTACAATTCATGTAACAGAGTCTAGTTTGATTAGATCTTAAATATGGCTATGCACCAGTACCCAAAGGCCAGGTTAGCAACTAAATGAACAAAAATAATTGCCCATTTCTGTAGTCTACTTACATGAGCAATTACTGTTACTGTAGACTCAAAACAGTAAACTATGATTTATGTAACACCTATTATTCTCACAATTGTGAACTCAATTTTAGCACTGAATTTCACACACATTTTCATTTACCTCACTGACTGGCACCTATTTTAAAAAATCCACCCCAGTTATCTCATGTAGTAGAACATTTATCATAGTTCATCAGATGCTTTATGTCATCATAGTATTATCACAACAGTAGGGTAGCATAGTATTTCTTATTCTTAAAAAAAAAAAAAAAAAAAAAAAAACACTAAACATGAGACAGGAATGCTGCCTGTGGAAAAGTTGTTTTATAGAATATATACATTAAATAGATGATATGCTCATTAGTATGACCTGAGGAAACTGACCCTTTAGTTTTTAAGAAAAGTTAGTCTTACAAGTGTGCAAATTATTAGCAATTATCTTCCTTGCATATTGTTTGATTACCTTTGAAAGTTATATATGTTTTAAAACCAAAACATATTAAAATGAAAAGTTTCCAATACAAGAGGGAAAGCAGTTAGCTGGTCTAGCCTCAGCCAAGTTTTTCACAGACTGTGAAATACTTCTCATTCTATATATACCTCAGAGTTATGTACTGCATATGAGGTTATTTATCCTTTTTTTTTTTTTTTTTGCTATTGGGTTTTTTTGTTTTATTGTATTTTAGTTTTGATTTCTTCCTTTAACAGAATATTGTTTGCCAAACTGCTTGATTCATGTTTTTAAGTGGGACTTTTTTCTTTTTTCAGCTGAGCATCAGAAGATTTAGTTTTATATTTCTAAATGTCTATGTAGAATTTTAGCCAGTGTCTTAAATTTGAATCCAGAACTTCCTCATTGCAGTTACACACCAGCAGAAGGCTTACAGAAGTTACTATAACATCTGCTATTCAAATACTTGCTTAAATTGTGCAGAGCTGTAAATGAAGCATAATTACTTCAAGAGAGGCCATAGCTCCCTGTTAAACTTCCTGCACCTTTTTATTGGCAGACAGTAGAAATATAATGTGCTGTTCTAGATAATTTTCTCACTCTTGAAAAAATTTTTAGATTTCCCAAATGCCTGTAATCAGTATTAGACAGAAAGTTGGGATAAATGCATTGCTGATGGGTTTTCTTAACAACTAACAGGACTGTAATGAGGGAACACTAAAATTTTTCAAGGAAAAATAAAAGGAGACCTAACTCCAAGGCAGTTAATTCCCATCTGCTTCCATTTTATACAGAGTTTACTATACTCATTTTTGATGTGCAATAACCTGCCTCAAGCACTTTTTCCTAATTAATAATTCAATATTTATACAAAATAGAAGTGTGCAAGCAGAAGAAATTGAGAATTAGGTATACCAAAAACACTAAAGCTTTTCTTACTAAAGATTTAAGTCAGATAGAACAAGAGCAAAGCACAGCTGAACATCCTAATCACATTGCTCCTAGTGACTCTAGGGCAAGCAGCTCTCCAGCCAGCCCAACCTTCCTTTTGGTACTTCTTTAACTGAAGTTTAACTGACACTAGCATATTCCCAGAACAACCTTTACATTCAATAATTGGAGATTTTCTGGTTTTGGCAAAATTCATTTATATATCTATGCTCACATTTTTTATCATACCCTATTCAATTCAATATTCCGCCTTATCAAGGTTACTTGTATCATCAGTGGTTTTCCAAAAGGTCAGTATGACCATACTGAGGAATACTGTTCCTCCTAAATGGCCAAATGATGTAGCTCTGCTGTCATCATTGCCTTGAAAAGCAAAGGATCAGTTTACACATTTACTAATGAGGAACAGCAAACATCAGATGCTACCCAAGCATCCTTTCCTATATATATACATAGAGATTGATTTCAGGTCCAGAAGCTGAACTATGACAGCATTATCTAACAGAGGTTGGCAGAGGCTCTCTTCTTACTTCCTTTCAGCTAGAAATAGTCTCTGCAAGGTTTGGCTTTATTATGATAATATTTCTCCATGTCTACCATAATTGTCTCCATTACGGCAATTCTATTCACATGAACTCCCTCTTTTCTTGATGTGAAAGTATATATCTTTGGGAAAAAAAAAAAAAAAAGGTATTTGTAATTCTTTGATAATTTCACTCAAATTTATGCAAAACTGAGTGTGTTATTCCAGCTGAACAGTTAACAATACTGAAAATTTCTCATTTAGTTCTGTTTTTAGGGTAGAAAGAAATTGTTAGAAAAACATGATAGCGAGACAGATATTTAGCCTTCTCTCAGCATTTATATCTCAACCATAAGATATAAAACCTGAAAGATTTATACTCTGTTCTAATTTTTTTTTTAATTATAATTCTTTCATTTATTAGAATCTAAAAGAAGCAGTACATTTGCAAGACTATAAAAACATTTTGGCAAATATGTCTTTCTCAATTTTGCATCCTAAACCTTGCTTACAAAAAATTGGAAAAATTGTGAAGCTGCCTGGCACATAGCATTAACATATACCTTTACAATCAGTTACAACATTATGCACATGAATATGATTAAGAAAACATCCAAAAATATTGTACAAAAGATCATACGATCATAATGCCAGAAACTTTTGGTCTTTATGGTGGAAGACATCTCTTTTTTTTTTTTTTCTCTCAGAAAAGAAAAAATAAATGGAGTTAGAGTCTCAATTCCTGCAGAGACA
>VXAV01000783.1:114019-133584 GCA_013399715.1 Alectura lathami | reverse complement strand
AAAAAAAAAAAAAAAAAAAAAAAAAAAGAACCATCTGACCTTACTCCCTTTTGAAACTGCTTGAGAGCCAAGAATCATTTCTTTTTTGTTTGTGAGTCTAAGACTTGAAATATTAAAAGATCTAGTCAAACAATTACAAGCAAAAAGGGCAGCAGAGCAAGATGAATGCCAAAATAGAGCAAAAATGTTTTAGTATTGAAAACACTATAAAAATGCTATTATGCTAAGGGTAGCAAATATAAACATATTTCTGAACATTCTAAATATTTTAAATTCCTATAAATATTCATTATGTATCCATCCCCCATGCATATTTAAAACCCAAAATCTCTGCTTTCATTAAGTGAATGCTACTGGAAATAAAAGTATGTTTAAAAGAAATAGAACTACTATTGTTGGACCAGCTGTAGTGATAAATCACAGCCAGGCAGGGAGATTAGGTTCCAAAAATGGAAACAAATGCACGTTCACGCTGGAGTTCCAGCAGGGAAGGCAAGTAAGACAGAGGACAGAGATTTGAAAAATGATGCTATACAGCAATTGCACACAGAATATTGAAAAATGATGGACAGATTGTACTTCAGGCTGCTTTGGATTTTGACATTTTTGAAAACAGAAAGGGCATCAGTTTAAAATAATTAGTCCTTTAAATTACAATAGCACCACAAGACTCTAGGCTATGCATTGTGAATCTTTTTCTTGCACCACTGTTTCTTTGCTATTATCTAAGTTTTAGAAGAGGCAGATTCCTAAGATGAGGGGTGTGCTTCTGAGCAGTCACCACTTTGCAAACTTCGCACCACTTTTACAATATTAATTAATAGTAGTACAGTTCTACATAGGAAGAAAACGAGATGCCTGGTAGAAATAGCAATCATAGAATCATAGAATCGTAGAATCATAGAATGGCTTGGGTTGGAAGAGACCTCAAAGATCATCTAGTTCCAATCCCCTGCCATTGACAGGGTTGCCAGCCACATGAAGCTTATAAACATGGCTGGAAACCATGGAAGATTTTCTTAGCATCATTGTTCTTTCTAACTTTTTTCTCTGCCAATGGTCTACCTGCTTCTGAGTTCCTGTAGCTTCTCTCATGGTGATTCTCTAAGCTAAATTGTGTGCTGGCAATTTGATTGGATGTCTACTATTTGAGGTACACATTATATACACTAAGCTATGGTCATAATTGCATAGCAACAGACAGTTTCCTAAAGAATAGCCACCATAATGACAAAAAAAAAGGTCAGAAAAGAAACCGTGATAGAAAGACTAGGTCGGTCTGGGTCAGACTGAAACACTAGAGAGCCTACTATTTGTTTCCTAATGATGTCCAATAATAGATGCTTATGGAGAAATACATAAATACAACAGTCATAAAGTAATCTTTTCCTCCATACTCATCCTGGCCCTGGACAGCTATAGCTAGGAATGCATGAACTGTAATAAGACTGTTTGTTTTTGTCAGGTTTGATGTCTAATTTTCCTGAAATCTGATCCTAATTAATTTGCTGAGTAAGGAATCATTCTGGCTCAACACAACACCAGCAAATGAGGATGAAGAAAAAAATGGAAAATAATGTTAGAACACTTTTAGTGTTCAGATTACAATTTTATTAAGATAGAGTGAAATATTGTAAAATACACTTAAAAATAAATTGCACTTTTCATTATTGTAGTTCTCTGGTTCAGAATTTAAGAATTGAATGGACTGATTTTTATTTTATTTATTTATTTTCCAGCTGGTTCCAGCAACTAGTAACTCTACAGAGTCATTGACACTAATGATGATAATTGCTAAGTCAATTTCTCATATATATATAAACAGATTTTTACTGCATTTGGAAATAATGTGAAAAATCAATCAAAATCTTTACAAGCAAATAAGACATGCTTGAAACTCATAATACCAGCAGGATTTGTTTAATCAGAGTAGTCTGGATTTTAATCCTGTTCAAATTCTTTATAATACTTGATAGTGTTAAAAGTTTACAGTAAGAACTTTAGAAGTTGCTGTGGCTATGTGGATTGGATTCTGAATATCATATTGGGGAAGTGATAGGTCAATAAACAAATACAATAAAAAAAGCATAATCAAGAAAATGTTACTGTAAAAAAAAAGGTATGGAATCTTACTGGAGAAGTACAGACTATAACTGGTCTCTCTGGAAAGGAAACAAGTAAGCAAACAAAAACTAACAATCAAACAAACAAAAACACTGAAATGTTGTTTTGAAGAAAAAAGTAAATTTTCACTCTCTGAACCAAATGGAATTAATTCCACTGTTTCACGTCTTCATGTCAAGAATGGCGTGAACTGTACAATGTTAGTAATGCTTCAGTTATTTTTCTATTTCTCGATATGACAAGAATCCTTCATTTTACATATTTTAATATCTTTTTTTGAAGAGATTTGTTCCTGACATATATGATACAATCCTCATGAATTACTCTCATAGAAAATAGAGTTAAGAAGTGAAAAAATGATCTTACGTATACAGAGCTAGAAAATGAAGAAGTTTGACTTCCCTTGGTGAGAATGTTCATTTTGTGCAACAAAATCAGTCCTCACTGCCAGGTGTGGTACTGACAGCATTACCACACCATAGAAGAAAAGTGATGGCACACACAGTGCCATCTGGGCTACCAAGCATCACCTGAAGACATAGCATGTGACACAGAGAAGTAAAGGTATGGGATGATAAAGGATAGGGTATGAGCCTGGCACTGGAGACCTCAAATGCTATTAACAGTTCCCCAGTGGTCATTTAAAGAAATACAGACCTGGAGCCATATAAGATAGGGTTTAGGGGTAACAAAAAAATAAAGAAAAATATCTAACATGCGAAGTGGCATAATATAATATATAACAAATATGACTGTAATATGGATCTATGGAGCCTTGTAGAAAAACAAAAGTCAAATGCATAGTAATAAAACCAAGTGAATCATAGAGTGAAGGAGAAGAAGCTGACAATATCATATTCCTCCCACTGAAGGACCCAAGAAGCCCTCCAGATGTGCTGTAAGACTGAACCCACCCTGGCTGTGTGAATCTACCGGAGGAGCAATGGAAGAATGAGCATAACACCAGGAAAAAGGTGTGGTGTACACCCACACTAAGAAGTGGGTGCATTAAATTTTTAATTGTATTATTACCATTATTGAGACTTTCTGTCCCGAAATATTCTTTCCTTTTCTTTTCCTTCTATAATAATTATAGCCAAATAATGACTAAAATTAGACTGTTAAGACTTCAGTTATGCTAATAATAACTTCTTGGTTTTTTCTTTATGCAAGATGTGTCTTCTTCTTTTCTATAAACAAGATTTGTTCTGGTGCTTTCTGTAACCTGTCTGGAGAAAGAAGAAAAAGGAGGGGTCTCTGTAAAGGGGAAAGAATTTGGTCATGACCCCTGATTGTTTCTCACATTTATAACTGTGTGATGTTGTCCTCTTACACTGAAAATGAATCATGGTTTTATGGAAATGTGACATGTTCTGACGATCAGCTTACATTGATTAGCACTTTGTATGACTGATCTTATTGCAAGGAGGAAGGCTCAAAGAGAAAGAACGACCTCTGGTCACATCCACATAGAAGATACCCACAAAATGCTCCCGAAGGACCTTCCAGGTCCAAAGGACAAGGCTAGGAGCTGACTTGGTTCTCAGCCACCTGGCAATGCCATAGAATTTTGGGCTTACTCATGATAAACAGGAATACATGGTCCATTTTTGTGGGTTCCTTGGAGAAACTTCATGATTGAATCACACTGATTTCTGGATTTTCTGCAGAAATCAGCATTTTCTTTGGAGGTTGTGTTATTTTGGGTCTATGCTGATGTGAGTCCCCAAGGAGGACCATGTCAGATATTTCTGAGACTAGCTACCAAGAGACGAAGATTCTCCTTTCCTAAGGGTAGGAAACCAAGTAGAGGTAAGAAAGGTGGGATGGAGATTTCACTGCAGAAGGAATAGCAAAGCTCACCCATATAAAACTGTACTGCATCAGACAGAGCGAACCATTGACTGCTAGCAGCAATGGCAGCACAAAATCTGTTGCACCCTTACTGAATTTTCCCATCCCCAAATACATTTCAGTCAGTATTTTTGGGTATATTTTAATTTACACATCTGTTCTCTCTCAGACATAGTTTTGCAGCCCACAGAAGTTGGCTCCTTCTAATGATCTATGGCTGTACCTCGTGAAAATATGTTTTCAATTTGGCTCCTGAAACATGGATCAAGTGATACTGCCAACACAAATATCCTTTGCTGTCAAACATTTTTCTCCTCTGGAGAGTGGAACACCTGCACAGCAGCCTAGGAAAAAAAAAAAAATGATCCTGTACAGTGGTGTTTCCTTTTGCCTCCAATTTTTCACTTGCATTTCATTTAGCAATTAGTAGAGGCAGCCGTGAAATAATTTTACATATAGGCATTACGTATTGATTTACACACACACGGCCAAATTCCCAGCTGGCAATTTACACCTGCTGGATGCCTGGCGTTGGGCATTGCTTTGCAAAAAAAATAAAAAAATAATAAAAAAAAAGCAACTCTTACAGACATATCACCTCTTTTTTGACTATAGAACCTGGGCTGTCACCTCCTGGCATAAGGCAGACTGCCTCCTTCTGCCTTTATATTGACCCAAAGACCCAGATCAGTTGGTGGAGTCCAGAAATGCTGATAAATACTGTAAGAATTGGAGGTGATACTCCAGGATTCCCATTTGTACAGAATTAAACCTTAGGGTAAGCATATGTAGAAACCTGATATATAGTCTGTCACTAAGGCACTACTCATCTTGCAGAGTAGGAATATTCTTCAGTTTCCCCAACAAAGAAACACTAAAGCACATCAAAAGTAGGGACTATAAAATGCTGTTGATCAAAAGCCACTGAAATGCAAAAATACTGGCCGTTATCCCAGCTAGTTGCTTATTTCCTTGAAGTTTTATGTATTTATCAACACGATTTCAAGCAATATGTTTAAAGTGTATATATATATATACATGCACACAAACACAGAGGCACTATATAAAAACAAAGTATCTATAGTTATATATATAATAACTCATAAACTATATATATATTTTGTGTGTATATATACATATACAAAAAAAGCATTGCTTCAGCTGCTCAGATCTCAACAAGAATCGGAGCACCTCAGTTTCCCAGCCATTCCACAACACCAAGACCAGCTGGTTAGCTCAGGAACAGCTCTTGAACTAAAGAAACACCTCCGACTAGACCAGGTTGCTCAGAGCCCCATCCAGCCTGGCCTTGGACACTTCCAGGGAGGGGGCATCCACAGCCTCTCTGGGCAACTTCTTCCAGTTTCTGTCTACCCTCACTGTAAAGAATTTCTTCCTAAAATCTAGTCTAAATCATAACATACTTACAGAAGCTAGAGAAGAGGGTCTACCATCCCACTAGTTACTTAGAAAATACGTCTGGAAAGTTTCTTTAATCGTAAATAAAGTTGGAATAGCACTTTGCTGTAGGTAATGTGTTACAAATACAAGGACTTCATTCTCAAGGCATGCACATTTCATCAGGGTTTCTTTTCTGGCTATAGCTTCTCTACAGCAAAGTTGGTGTAAGTTCTTTCCCATCTTTCCCAGCTCACAGTCAATTGTTCCTGTCTAGGACCATATTTTACTAGTTCCTTAGCTATCTCAATGCAGCTAGAAAGCAGGTCAATGAAATAAGCTGGCTCTAAAATGAAAAGACAGCCAGGTTTTAGGGGAATTGTGTTATTTTGTTCGGTTTTCAACACTAGCAGTTTTTTAGTTAATTCACTTTACCTCATGGCTTCATGAAGAGAAAGGAATTAAACTGCTGCTTGTGGCTGAAGGAAAACAGGAGTTCCCAACACTAATTTTATTGCCGAACACTGGCTGCCCTTAACCCTGCAGGGGTGGGATTCTGGAATCATCTGCTTGCCCTGGACTCTGTCTGGGAACCTCTCCCCCATGCAGATATTGGCCTGGCAGTCAGGGATGGATGAGTACCAACAGCTGACCATACCCTTTAAAGCATACTTAATCATAGAATTGTAGAACCATACTATCATAGAATGGCTTGGGTTGGAAGGGACCTTAAAGACCGTCTAGTTCCAACCCCCCTGCTGTGGTCAGGGTTGCCACCCACTAGATCAGGCTGCCCAGGGCCACGTTCAACCTGACCTTGAACGTCTCCAGGGATTGGGCATTGACTGCTTCTCTGGGCAGCCTGTTCGTGTTATAGGGTATTTCTGAGCCCCACCAGGTGAATTTATCTGCCATACTCTCTTTTATAGACACAATTTTTTTTTTTTTTTTTTTTTTTTTTTTCAGACAACATTCATGGCTCCTCTCAACATTTTGCTTTTCTTTCTGGAACAAACTCCCAGGTTGGACTAAGCATATGTTACATTAGGCAATGAAGATAAGTGCATTTATGAAGGTTGGGACCAGATTTTTAGCTTGCCATCTGATTTTCAGTGGTGGAAATCTAGTTCAATGGCACTGGCCATTCAAAATCGCTAATGGTGATCTTTTCTTACAGGAATTAGAAGCTATAGCCTTCGTGTCATCACTAAATCCACTTTGTTTGATTTGATTATCTGCATCTCATTTCCAAACTTCTTGCAACAGCATGAAAATATTCTTCAATTCCTGTCCAAGCTCTGCCATGGCTTTACTGTCTGGTCTAAAGCATCCTTCCTGGAAGGAGCTGTATTACTGCACAGGCTAATAGAAACATCAACATCATGCTGAAGCTATTGGTGCTGAGGCAAAACAAAAGCAAAAGAAAAATAAAACAAAAACAAACAAACAACCAGAAAACCACACATAACAAAGGCTGCATTAGACCATTGGATCCTGTCCTTTAGCATCCTGTTCCAGAGGCTGAACAGTTGTAAATGATGGACTAGAATATAAGGAGAGGCCAAGTGCTATTTTCCCTTAACAGCCTCCCAGTCCCCAGCAACTCATGGATCTTTGCAGATTTAGGCAGAGACCTCTTGTAGATCTTGGTGGATTTTTGTTTTTGTTAATTTGTCCTGCTTTCTGGGGGCAGCCATTAATGATGGCAACATGCATAGTCAGCTGCGTACAATACAGAAGCTTTCATACAACTTAAAGCGAGTGAAGTTTAAAACGTGTTTTTTCAAGTTTTTAATCATCTTCACTAAATGTCATTTTCTTGTATAGGGAAAGCCATTTCCCTTTTACAGACAGGGCTGAACTGTCACAGAGGCATCACCCTGATAGCTCTGATCGTTCAAGTTAACCTAGAGTACTGGCCAAGTTTGCCCTTCTCCTGAGAAAGAGGATTTCAGGGTAGAATAGGGAGAAGGTTAGACTTTTATGCTCATTAAACCTCCCCTAGACTTCTAGGTCTGACATGAAATCCCATTAAGAGGCACCCTACACACAACAAACCAGGAAAACAGCATCACCACTGCCTTCTGCAAGGAAGTGTCCTTGGGGAAGGTCGTGGGAGACACGCTGAAAGCTTTGACGTCTGTGTTCAAGCAGCACCAAGCCCAGGCTGCTGCAGCTGCTGAGTAAAGCTGTATCCTTTCTTCTCTTCCCAGCGGTTCCCAGCAGTGAGGAGCATTTTGTTGTCATCACGAATAAACACCGAGGATCCATTCTTTTTTAAACAGCAAAAACCGTCTCAAGTACAAGAGATCAAACCCAGCTTCTTCAGCTCATGACTGGATACAGACTGATAAATGTGAATAGTAAGGATAAATATTCTAATTTGTGATAGATTACTTCTTCACTTTCCACTGTAGCTTAAAACTATATTTAAAAACAATAAAACTTCTTTTGCTGTTTTTAATTACATGTAATACCAGGGCTGGTACTACTGGGCAGCCATTTTCCTGAAAAATAATCCCACTTTGACAATGGAAACTTGAGCGACTGCTGGTACAGATTGCAAACCATTTCTATGCCTGGTTTAACTGCTTGACTGCCAGCCTGTGTTACTAATTTCAGAAGGCATTTTCTTACATAAACAGCTCTCTCTACAGTTACACATTGTTATGGGGTGAGAATTACATCAAAGGAAATCTTGCCTCCTGGATTGCACAGGCATAGGATCAGTTTTGGGTGATGCAGGAAATGTTGATCAGCTACACAAAGAAGGATCCTGCACTTCCTGTGAGAAAAATAGTATAAAAAATACAGGGATTTGGACTAAAATAAATAAAAAACAACAACAACAACAAACTAACAAAACAAAACAAATCAGGAATCTGTAGTACGTGATCCTAATAATTGCTTACATATCTCCATTGACTGAGACGGGAAAGGTGAATATCGTATTAATCACAGAATATCCTGAGTTGGAAGGGATGCACAACAATCACAGGATCAGAGAAACATAGAATCAGTAGAGTTGAAAGGGGCCTTTAAATGTCATTTAGTCCAACTCCCCTGCAGGGAACAGGGACAGCTACAGCTGGATCAGGTTGCTCAGAGCCCTGTCCAGCCTGACCTTGAAGGTCTCCAGGGATGGGGCATCCACCACCTCTCTGGGCAATCTGTTCCAGTGCTTCA
The DNA here is from genome assembly GCA_013399715.1 of Alectura lathami. Lineage (NCBI taxonomy): Eukaryota > Metazoa > Chordata > Aves > Galliformes > Megapodiidae > Alectura > Alectura lathami. The sequence goes on along the minus strand of VXAV01000783.1, from coordinate 125,022 downwards.
CCACCCTTATAATGAAAAACTTTTTCCTTATATCTAGTCTAAATCTCCCCTTTCTCCATTTGAAACCACTTCCCCAAGTCCTATCACAACAGACCCTGCTAAAGAGTCTGTCCCCTTCTTTCTTGTAGCCCCCCTTTAGATATTGAAAGGCCGCTATCAGGTCTCCCCGGAGCCTTCTCTTCTCCAGGCTGAACAGCCCCAACTCTCTCAGCCTGTCCTCACAGGGGAGGTGTTCCATCCCTTGGATCATTTTTGTGGCCCTCCTCTGGACACGCTCCAACAGCTCCATGTCCCTCCTGTGCTGAGCACTCCCCATCTGGACACAGCACTTCAGGTGGGGTCTCACCAGCACAGAGCAGAGGGGCAGGATCACCTCCCTTGCCCTGCTGGCCATGCTTCTTTGGATGCAGCCCAGGATGTGGCTGGCTTTGTGGTCTATGATGGCACACTGCTGGCTCATGTCCAGCTTGTCATCCACCAGTACCCCCAAGTCCCTTTTGGCAGGGCTCTGCTCAATCCTTGCATCCCCCAGCTTGTACCGATAGCAGGGGTTCCCGCAAACCAGGTGCATTTTGCTTTGTTGAAGCTCATGAGGTTAGCCTGGGATCACTGAGTTTAACTCCTGGCTTCAGACAGCACTATTCAAAATTCAAACACTTTGTCTGAGAGCAGTGTCCAAACACTCCTTGAGCTCTGGCAGCTTGGGGCCGTGCCCACTGCCCTGGGGAGCCTGTTCCATGCCCACAACCCTCTGGGGCAGAACCTTTTCCTAACACCCCCTGACCCTCCCCTGACACAGCTCCATGCCGTTCCCTTTCCCCAACTTCACAGCCCTCCTTTTGATGGTCTCTCATAGTTTTATGTCCTTCTTACATTGTGGTACACAAGTCTGCATGCAGTTCTCGAGGTGAGGCTGCACCGGGCAGAGCGGATTGGGACAATCCTCACCTGGCTGGCAGTGCTGTGGCTGATGCACCCCAGAGCACGGTTGGCCCTTTTGGCTACCAGGGCACACTGCTGGCTCAGATTTAACTTGCCTTCAACCAGAACCCCCAGACCCCTTTCCATTTGTCTGCTCTTCATATGGAAAGCATGCTGGGACAGAGTTAATTTTCTTCATATTGTCTGGCATGATGTGTTTTGTCTTTAGGAAGAAAACAATACTGATAACACACTGGTGTTTTCGTTGTTGCTGAGCAGTGATGCACAGAGCCAAGGATATTTCAGTTTTTCAGCTTCTCACACTTTTCTGCCAGCAAAGGGGCTGGGAAGGCACAAGGAGCTGGGAGGAGACAGAAACAAGACTGCTGACCTATAGTGGCCAAAGGGATATTCCAAAACATATGATATCAAAGGGAAACTATAAAACTGAGGGGAGTTGGCCAGGGAGGCTGCTGCTCGGGGACTGGCTACGCATCAGTTGGCAGGTGTTAATCAAAAGTGTTGTGTATCATTTGTTTTGTAAATATAAATATCTATTATTATAAATAGTTTTTTTTTTTTTTTCCCTCCTTTTCTGTCTTAGCAAACACTCTCCAGTTTCAACAATTCTCAACCCATATTTACCCTTTTTTTCATTCTGCCTTGTAACTCAGAAATATGCTACAAAATATAAACATAGCATGTCCCTTTGCTAGGGGTTTACACAACGCTAAAGGACACTCTGGGTTACTTTCTTCCTTATTTTCTTCACCTAAACATTTATTTTACCTTCAATGGCATAAATAGTGTCCACAGCTTTTTCATGACTTTTACTGGCTTTTCAAGTTGACTGCTTCCGTTCTCTTATTTTGGACATACAAACTATTTAGAAAGCTATTCTCTCAACTTACTTTTTTAAACTTGCAAGAAATTATAAATGAAGATGACAAAATCTCTTCCTTAAAGGATTATACATTCCTCGTTAAACTTTAACTTCATTTAAAATCCATCCTTGATCCTCTTAAAGTATTTGCTAAAGTGAATGAGGGCTGTAAAGCACGACTGAAGCTTTCCTCCTTGGGGAAGAAGCTTGACCAATTTACATATTTATTAAATATTTTATATTTTACCAGATTGTATGCTCTTCAAAATGTCATATCTTATTTTTTTGTCTGAGCACTGCATAACAATAATGGCTATTTCCAGTCCTAGGAGAAATAAAAAAATAAATAATTCTCTGTATTTCCTAATTGGTCACTTCTTCATAAGCTGAGCTTTTTTCTATGGTTTTCTTTGTTCTGGAAAAACCTACCTTTCAGTATTTTAGAGTTATGATAGTCCTGTGCAAATGAATCTCTTGTGGAACTACACAAGCAGCCTAACATTTTCCCTCTGCAATGAAATTCAGATTTCTAAGTATCCGGTGTGAACTTCTAATCCTGTTTAATGGTAAGTTTATCTTTAAAAAATAGAATCCAGAGATGTTGCAAGGGAGAAAGGCTTATGAAGATGTTTCCCCAGATGTACAAGGATCTATCAAAGCAATGTTGATATTTCACGTGTTTCATGGGCCTTGGATCCTATACAAACAGAACAGTTTTGTACATACATTTTTTTCTTCCTTACAGCAGTTCACCTGTCAGGGCCTGGAACAGATTTTTTTTCTCTGTTAATAATCTACAGGATTAGGGTCCACATGAGATGTCTTAACTAGGTATTCCTATGAGCAGCCTGGAATCTGGAGATGGAATGGAGTAAAGACCTGTATCCAAATCAGGACACCCAAGGTGAGGGCACATGCCCAGTTTCGTTACTGGCCTAAGTATTATGGAACAAAGTTTTGATAATGTTTTAAGACATTGTTATATTATGCTTTCTGCAGAAGACAGTATTGCTATCACAACCTTACATCTGAATTTTTGCATGCCCTATAATGTTATTCCTTAAACTCATCTTGATGAAGAGATGGAGCTTCTTATTGAAACCGTTTGTTCTTCAAATGTAGACTCATAGGATAATTTATATCGGGGTCATAGAATAATGTAGGTTGCTCCAAATGGGCATTGGTTTAATAAATGAGAAAACGTTTCCAGTTGCAATGACAGTATTTTAAAAAGGAGAGATAATAGACCTTGTCTAACCCTAAAGGAGACTTTCTAGCACTTAGGGAACCCTTCGCCCTATTAGCCACCATGCTTGTGTTTGCAGTAAAGGCATAAACCCTAAACATGACCTAGCTATTTGGTGGAATCAATCTGAGACTCAAATATACCTCTTTGAAGGAAAATCCAGGCTGAGGATGGACAAATCTCTTTCAGAGTCAAATCTTCCCTAGGGAAAGTCCACATTATTCATTCTTTCCTCTTCATGGGTCCTCTGACAGCCTTATCTGTAAGGATTTCTTCCAGGTCACTGCACAATGAGCACAAAAGTCTCCATCAGAAACATGCCATGCTAAAAATAGTCTTGTATTATAGTTGCAATGTATGAACTATCTGCTGGCCAGCATTTGATCCCTCTGATCTGTGCCATCTTGATTTCTGAATTTTCTACTTGATTAACCAAATACTACAATTAAAAGTCTTAATGAGTTAGATGTAAGATGTAAAAAAAATGGAGTGATAGCAGTTGTCTATTTATCCAGCGGCCTGTCTCTAACAGAGCCACCGGCAGATTCTGTTATAACATATGTTGAAGATAAACTATTATTAGTTTTCTCACATTATAAAGTCATGTTAAACTGGTGATATTTCTTTTCTGTAGATTGATAATCCTGTTATTTTCTGCCTTTAACTCCAGATGCTATGTAAATTGGACTGGAGCTGACACAGGTCTTTTAACTTGAAAGTTACTCAGGTGTGGATCTACACTCACAGTTCCTTTCTGTGATGAAGGTAAATCATATGCTAACTGAGCAGAACTAGACACTCTCTCACAACGTGTCAGAGCAAGTCAAAGAAAAGGGTATTTGAAATGTTCCTTTCCACCACCCCTTCATTTCCTTCAGTCTAATGTGATATGCAGGAGACAGCAAAGGACAGGACAAATTTTGAGATCATAACAACCCCCAAAGGGAATGAAAAAGCCTAAGATATTTACTTAAAAATGAACCATTTGAGTACTTTCAGGCCCTCCTGAGTCAGTAAGGGCACCGTTTGCTAAACACTGTCTGTGTTTTCAATGTGATATACAAAAGAAGTGCATGTGCAATAGGGGATATTGGCAAAGAGCTAACAGGCTGTGTCACTGCGGAAAGGCTGTGCTAGTTTAACGCTGATGCTCAGCTCCAGCATGCTGCTTGCTCACTTACCTTTCTCAAAGGAACATGAGGAGAAAATACGATGGAAAAAGCAACTGAGTTGGGATAAGGACAGGGAGATCACTCACCAGGTATAGTCATGGGAAAACAGAGTCAGCATAGGAAGATTTGTGTAATTTATGTCCAACTACCAACATTCTAGAGCAGTGAGAAAATAGAATTGAACTAAAACTGCCTTCTTCCTCATCTACCCTATTCCTCCTCCTCCCCCTGAGCAGTACAGGGGAACAGGGGAGTGAGGCCTATAGTCAGTCCCAAATGCTTTTGTCTCTAATGCTCCTCCATGGTCACTCTCTGCCTCTGCTCCATGTGAGGTCCTTCCCATGGGTACCCTCCTTTCCAAACTGATCCTGTGTGGGCTCCCCACAGGCTGCAGCTCTCCAAGCCCTGCTCCAACACAGCTCAGTATCACAGGGCCCACCCTTCAGGAGCTGCTCCAGCATGGGCCCCACAGGCTGCAGCTCACCCAGGCCTCCTGCTCCATCGCAGGCTCCTCTCCAAAGGCTGGAGCTCTTGCCTGGGGCCTGGGCTGCAGGGGGACAGCCTGCTCTACCATGGGCCTCTCCTGGTCTTCAGGGAGCTTCTGCTCTGTGCCTGGAGTGCCTCCTGCCCTCCTTCTGCCTGCACCTCCTTCTCCTTCTCCTTCCACCTTGGTGCCTGCAGGGCTGTTTCTCTCCCATTCTCACTCGTCTCTCCCAGCTTCAGAGCAGCTTTTCCCTTTCTTAAGTCTGCTTTCACAGAGGCTAACCCAGAGTCACTCATGGCTCAGCTCTGGCCAGCAACGAGTCCCTTCTGGAGCAGATGAAACTAGCTTTGATCTGACATGGAGAAGCTGCGGAGCTCTGCTCATAGAGGCCAGCCCTGCAGCTCCCCTGCTACCAAAACCTTGCCATGTAAACCTAATACATATGCTTAGAGGAAGGCTTCTGCCTTCCATTTTGGTAATTTGCAGTTACAAGGTTAGATGCATCATGTTCATTTTGTCTTGCATCCTCCAAATACAGCACTTGGTTTTGGGAGCTTTCTTTTTTGTCTGTGGCAGTTCCAAAAAGCATCTTTTCATTGCCGACAAGTGTGCACTCTGCTGACACCATGCTTTTTAATCCTTCATTGCCAGCATTCAATGCTGGCAAAAGTATTTACAGAAAATGGATAAATGGAAGCTATGGATCATAGAAACGTAGTATACCCCCAGTTGGAAGGGACCCACAAGGATCATCGAGTCCAGCTCCTGGCTCCACACAGCACCACCCAAAATCTAAGTCATATGGCTGAGAGTGGTATCCAAATGCTCCTTGAGCTCCAGCAGCTTGGGACCATGAACACTGCCCTGGGGAGCCTGTTCCAGGCCCACCACCCTCTGGTGCAGAACCTTTTCCTCACACCCAGCCTGACCCTCCCCTGATGCAGCTCCATGCCATTCTCTCAGATCCTATATATTGCCTCCTCTCTCTGAAAGATTGGACAGCCTAAGTCCATGAGCTTAAGCCTGGGAATCAATGACAGAAGTACTGCTGAAGTCAATAGTGTGTAATGTGAGAAGAGTTTTTCTTCTGCATTTAATAACCCAATATTAATAGAGAAGGTGGAAAGATCAATATCCTTTAATTGCTAAGCAAGTAGAAACCGCAGTGTTTCTTAATGAAATGAGCAGCAAATGTAGGCAAGCATTCATTTATACTGCTGTACGTTGCATGTGTCATGATCCTTCCAGGTGTTACTATTAGCATATGGACCTAGGAGCAAGAAGATAATTTGCCTCTGCTCACAATATCCTCAAAACATCAACACCTGCCAATTCTTCCTTAGGAGGCTTTGTTCATCTGAACATCAGCATTCATTTTGAGTCACTTTAGGTAGCTTGTGACACTTCTGTATGGCTGACTGATAGAATAGAAGATATGAATGAGAAAAGTCTTTCTGAAGAACCCATGGGAGGGAGGTCAGGAAAGATAGCTTTGAATATGTCAAATGTTCAGAAGGTCAGATCTGAATTAGAGCTTATAAATTTCTTTTGCTTGGGTTTCTTCTCCAGGCAGCATATTGGCCAGAAAATTTTCTCTTTCTAAAATTTTCGAGCATAGCAATGCCACTTTTTTCAGGGTATTTATTCCCCAGTAGTGAAAGATATACACTCCCCTTAGCTTCCCTATGAATTTCTATGTAAATAATACAAGGAGAGTTTGTACCTCCTCCAGCCATGGAGAGCACATGAATTAAATGTGGGTATACAACTTGATTTTTCTTCTCAGCTGACTGAAAGGCAGCCAGGGCCTTGACAAAGGCCTGTGAGGAGACCTCACTGGGTAAAGTCTTTGAGGAGACCTCCTCCAACACTAATACCATAAAGTCAGAGGATATAAAATGTGTGAACTTTATCCACTCGCAGCATTGCCCCAGTGAGCAAAAGAGCCATCTGAATGGAAAAATCTTCGTGCTTTAATAACATCTATTATTTTACATAGTGTTGCATTGAGGTGCCCTCAGGCTATCTCAGTCTGTCTTCATCAGCAAAACTCCTTGCCAGGCAAACAACTTAAACTGCTTGATTTTCCTCTTCTTTCAGGCAATAATGAAATTGGGAAGTGATTTCTATTACAGTTAAATGTGGGGCAATTTCTTTTCCTTGGACTCCTTTTCAAATAATCATCCTGGCAAAACAGGGTGCTCTTGGTAGCTGTTCTTGCCTGCAGTGTTTTCAGGAACCAGCGCCAGCTGTCCCTGTGCATCTTTTTTTACCTGGTCTAAATCCAGAATGTGCATCCCAGTCACATTGCAGGTGATGGAGTTTGTGCCTGGAAATACCAGGATGTGTAGATGTTAGAGCTCAGAAAACGTGCACATAGGGCTTTTACATACTGAATTATGTTTTGAAAACTGGTCCCAAATATCACTGGAGTGATTAATCTGTCTGCTCTTCTCAGTTTCTTTAGTAAATTCTCTGTGACAAGCCAATTAAATCCAGTAATAAAATATCCTGCACTGGGATGTCTGTCATGCTTTAACTTTGTGTTGGAGGGTTTGCTTTGTTCATGGACCTGGTACAAATTCATGGTGTTCACAGTCTTTCAGTGAAAGATGCAGGAGCTCAGCACCTCTCTTGATGTGGCTCCTGACATTTAAAGACACATATACACACACACAAAAAAAAAACACAACAGCAAATCAACAAAACAAACCCAAAACCACCCAAAAAAAAACCCCAAACCAACCAACCAAAAAAAAACAACAAACATAACAAATTAAAAAACACGTCAAAGCAAAAAGCCCCCACAAAAGCATCACTAGACCATTTACTTTATTCCCTAATCGAGCATGGGATTGTTTCTGCCACAATATTCCCTGATGTTATGTCCAGATCAGTTTTAAATGCTTTAAGTGGTGACACGTTTGCTGTTTCCACAGGGCCATCATCACTCAGGCTGATAGATCAGTCTAATAGAGCCTAATGCCTGTCAGCATAAGCTGTGTTCCCAGTTCCTCAGCCTTACATCTGGTGAAAAAAAAAGGAAATGTACTTATCCTTTTGGCTTGCTAGTGGTTGACCGAAAATAAATTAGAGCCTGAAAAAAATTTTTCCCCAAAAAAATTCACCAGAAATTTTTTGTGACCAAGCAGTGAGTCCAATGAGTGTTTTCTGTGCCCTTCACATAGGCAAAAATGCTGAAGTTTCTGATATACATATTTTTTGAGGAAAGCTTCCCTTTTATATATAAAATGTGCATGAAATGACACGTAGCATCTTGACTCCCCCGGGAAAGTAGCAGTCTGCAGAATTAGTCTCTACAGTGCAGCACAGCTAAGTTTCAAGTTATTTCATCTGCCTTTTCCATTTGCTGAATTTCATTTTTAAACCATAGCGTTACATCTAACCAGCTTCATTGAAAGTATGATGCTGACACTGCATGTGTGAATCCACCAGGAGAGTAAGATAGATCTGGGCTTCTCTTTTTTTGAAGAATTGGCAGGACCTGGTATTTTCACGGCAAGGTCAAAAGTGATGGCCTGGTGATTGAATTATTCTGTCAGCAACCAAAAAGGTCTGAGTATGGTTTATTCTACCACAGAAGACTGTGTAACCTTGACAAAGTCACTTCATACCATGGGTTATACCTTATTTTGTATGAGTGACAACAGAATTATTTTCTTGTTGTCCTTTTAAAAAGATTTTAAATGCCTACCTCCCAGATAGGGTTACTGTCTCTTACTAGATAAGAGACACTACAGCCTCCCTCCCATTACTGCAGCAACCTCCATGCAACAACAGCTTCATGCCCACTTTTGGAAACTGTGTCCACACTACATAGAAATAATTCTGCCAGACTGTCATGGAATAATGCAATGGCTAGAAAATAGGCAGAAATGCAACTAATTGCAAGCAAAACTTCTGCAGACTGTGCTGTAGGAAGTCATCATGTCCTGAAGCTGTTATCCCCAGAGATATTCAGTGGTATACAGCAATCCCACATTAAAAAGCTTCCTGCATTTGCACCAAAAGAAAATGAGCTGCATCCCGTCTGCTTTCTGCTGAGGAAGCCTGAAACACCTGTACAAACAGGATGTTTCCATGTAAGAGAAGAAAAGGTCTTGTCAAAGAAAAAGTGCTGTGACAGACGCATCAAAGTGACAGCTGAAGCCCTTGCCTTGAAGGAGGAGGGTGGTGAAAGCTGTCTAATGAAATTTCTGTGCTTGATACCACCTGAGGAAATGCCACTGATATCTGCTCTGGATTTGGAGGCAGGGATCATTACCTTGCAGCATCTCTGTCACTCTGACACAACCTGGCCTCTGCTGAGAATTAAAAGGACTGAAGGTTTTTTTTTTTTTTTTTTGTTGTTGTTTTTTTTTTTTTCATCTGGGATTTAAAGCCTACTTTTTAGCTCTTAGTCACTCCCCCAGATATAAGAGATATTAAAGTAATTATAATCTAAAGCTGATGGCAAAATATCTAAAATATCTAGGTCAGCTCTTGATAAGCACCTGACAATAGGCTTTTTCCCTAATGGCTGGTGTTCAGAGCAGGTTTTCAGTCGGTTTTGTGCATTTTAAACAGGATTCTGGCCAAACGCAGTACCAAAGGCTCCCTCTCTGTGTTGGCAGTTTACAGGGGAAGGAGATGCACCAGGATGCAGATAGGGATGTGAGTGAATAACACAGATACAACTGAGGGTTTCTGTTGGTAGCTCAAAGACAGAACAGTAATCAACTCCAGTATTTAGAAGTCCAGAGTGAAAAAGAGTGACTAAAATAATGCCGTTTTCCGAAGTAGCATAAAGAAGTGTTTAATTTATCCAGCAGCCACAATGGATGAGAAAACAGCACCAAAGTCTGATTTGCCTCCTAAAATAGTAGGAGCAAAGATGAAAGTGGGTGTTTTAGGAAAAGGAAGGGTTGGAATGGCTTGGAGGCAATCAGTTGCCACCAGTAGGAGCCAGAACATCCAATATCAAAGCAGGAGAAGCCAAGAAGAGGACTGAAGCCTGGAGCCATTGCTGTAAGAGAAGAGTTGACTGGAGCCTTGAGAGCACACAGAGGTGAAAGACAGGCTCAGAGGAGAGGAGCAGCAGCCTGACACAGCAGCTATTGGTCATGTTAAAAGAGCTTTTTGAAGTCCTGCTGCCTGATTGCCGACACATCTTCTGCAGACGCTGGCAAAAATAATGACTTTTTTGTTGTTCGTTAGCCCTGGTGGTCATGCTGTGCAGTGAGAAACGCTGCCTAGAAGTCACCTTCCCTGAAGTTGTTCCATGTGACATTTGATGGATGTAAAATGCTTGCTCCGGGCTTGATTTAGACATCAGCTTTAATGTCATGATGCTGATGCCTTTCTTAAATGTCTGCCAGATTTTATTGAAGTAGATTTTGTTATTTACTATGAAACATTACATATGTCTCAGGGAGGTGTTAATTTGAGTGAAAGCTATGTGCATACCTTTGTTCTTCCATCAGCACCTGTCAGTGCTGGAGTGATAATGCTATTATTCTGTTATTCTGCCATTCAACAATATTATTCTTCAGGCCAATAATCATTTTTGCCTTGAGCAGCCCTGTGTTTATCACAGTCTGTGTTTAAGCAGCAGACCATGGAAAAAGGTGAACTCCCCAAAAGTAAAAAAGCATTCAGGGCTAACTCTCATCTCACAGGAATTTGCTGGATTCAAGTGCAAAGAAATAGAGTGTAGGCTTTGTGAAAGAAAAAAAGAAAGTTGGAAAAAAAGGCTACCAGGTTTTATCTCGGAAGGATTCCTCACAGAAAGATTTATTACAGAAGAGGAGGGCTGGAAGATGAAACAGTTGCCTGAAGATGCTGCCTGGGAAAGTCTGATGGAGGCTGAGGAAAAGGCTGTAGGAATGCAGGCAGCATCTGGAGATTATGCCAGGGGGAATACCTATAAGATGATGTAGGTTGCAGTCAGATTTGGGTTGCAGCACTATTTCAGGTTCTCCTTTGCCCTCTTTTCTCTCCATATAGACTCACCCAACACTATCCTGAGTCCAATTCATGCCGCATTGCCTGGGACATACTTTCAGATTTCTTAAGAAGTATGAAACCATGGTGTGCCACAACAGAATTCTTGAATTATTTCAGATCTTCTAGGCTGCAAATAAAACACACAACTTCGTAAGTTCAGAGAGGCCCAGGAAAGGACTCAGAGGACACCTGAAGTGATGTTTCACCAGGTGCTGAGCAGATTGTCTGCCGTGCCAAAAAGCCTGCCCTGTGCAATGTGGACATGAACATACTCCATGGCCAGATCAGATG
>VXAV01000783.1:103763-113774 GCA_013399715.1 Alectura lathami | reverse complement strand
TTTTTTTGGATTAGCTGTAATATGATACTTCAGAAACTAGAAATGTTTGATGGTTGAATTAGTTTTGATGGGCAATTTACACTGTGGTAAATTTTGAAATTTTCCTTGACAAATGAAAACTGTTTTCTGAGAGGCTGAAATTTCCCAGGAGACAGAAATTCTATTTCCCAGCCACCTCTGGAGGAAAACTCATGTGAAAATGACAACTTTCCTTGCACTGTAATAAAACATTGTCTCAGCTGAGTGCTATTTATGACCAAGCCTACAAACTGTGATTCTTTTCGGGAGCATAAATAGCATCAAACAAAAATCTCTCATTTTTCCTTAAAACTGGACAACTTTCTTTCAACTGATTTTTTATTGGTATTTCTTTTTGAAAGAAAATCCCTCCTATTCTGTGAATTGAATTAGAATTCCTCTATGTTTGTTTTACCTGCATGAGCTAGTACAACAGAATAACATAAAAATAGCCATGCTTGGGTCCCATCAAAGGTTCATCTGGGTTGGTAATTTTTTTCTGACACAGGCCTGTGGTGGCTGCTTCAGAAGACAAGGATAGAAGATCTCATAGTATTTGTCCCCCCATCACTCACTGACTTGTACCTCAGTTAAACAAAGAGGAAGTGGAAAGAAAGAAGCAAGAAATTCAGTATCTGCCTCCTTCCCCAAGCTCCAATTTCTTTAGCTCACTTTCTTTCTCTTTTCAGGGTGTAACGGTTAGTAGAGAATTCTTCTTACCTTTATGGGTACAATCCCACCATTTAAAGCTCCAACTGAGAATGTGCCTAAGCACTTCCTGAGGTCCCAGTTGCGTGCTCAGATTGGAGCTCCTGCTCAGACACACTTTCTGTAATTGATGCACATAACAGAAGGAGTGCTCATTACAAAGTCTGAACTATGTATGAAGTCAAGAAGGGGTAATACCTAGAAAATAAGTGCAGAGACAATGCCTGCAGAAGAGCAAATGAGGTGTAAACTGCCCATGAATAAATTTAGGCTGGTGATTAGAAGAGCATTCGTAATCATTAGCACACTCATGTTCCAGAAACAGATTTTCAATAGAAACCGAAATGAGACTTCATGGTCTTAATATATGTCTGCACAAAGTCAGGTGGTAGAGGCTTTGTACAGTAGAAATAAATTCTGTTACCACAAGGGTCTCAGGAAATTGCCAGAAACTTTACACAGAAACATCTCTTGAAGCCAACCAAGGTGATACAGTATGGTACCTCACTGTTGAGTGTGAGCCAGAAGAACTAAAATTCGGAGAGGGTGTAAGTGGTAACAATCCACTAAAATCACTTTACAGCAGCCAAAGATACAGGTCTATAGCTTGGAGTTTATAGACCCAATAACAACTACATCGAAGAAAGAAAATATAGAACATATTTCCTTGATGCTTTATTGATTTGAATCATTGTTTTGATTCAGTAGCTAGTACAAATGGCCCCTTTACTGACAGACATGAAAGAAACAAAGGGTTTCTTTGTACAGAAAAGAAATAAACCTTCTCAGTTCCATGTGTCAGTCCTTTGAATCCCGTAATTTCACTACCTAGGCATGCTTGCCTATGAAGTCAATGGTATTTCTGTTAATAGCTGAGTTTGTGTGGGTAAACAAGAATGGGAATATTGAGTCAAATTAAATCTCAGTTCAACCCATTCTTTTGTTGCTGACAGCACCAAAAGAGCACAAGCATATATACTATTTCCTCTGAGGGGACAGTCATTTGTGTCTCATAGAGTTTCTGAATTGGCTGTGATTTCTGCTGTGTATTTACTACTTCAGAATTGATATTCCTTTCATAGATATATTCTGTCCCTCCTTGAGCCCATGTGACTTTCACTCTGATATCCTGCATTCCTTGGATGAGTGATGTATATAGAGGACAGCGTTCAGTTAAGCTGGGGTACTCCACATCATAGGGTATTGCGGTGTGTCATAAAGAAATGGCAGAACCAGTTATGTGCTAGCTATACTAGCACAAAATATATATATTTTGAAAATACATATTTTCAAAATATATAGCAAAGCAGATACTGCTTTGTTTACTGCGATGACCACACGGAATCCTTGATAACGACTTTGATACCCATCCTTTCTGCATTACTGCTTTATAAAGTTACCAATTCCTAACAACAATCTTTGTACTGAGTTACACAGCATGACTTTCACAACAACCTTTTTCCAGTCATTCACCTTTAGAGAGTCTAGAAATATTTATTTTTATTGTCTTTCAAGTGTTAAGTGTAAAAGTCACCCTTCTGGAGTCTGGATGTCTTAGTGACACTGTTTTCCTTACTGTATTTCTTCCCAAACCATGTAGTGCAACTTCTGGTGACAGGCATGGAGGCACTTGAGAAACATATGGGCAGACAGTGATCAAAGTGACTTTAGATCCATTGTAGAATGGCCATGGAGGGTCATGACCATGGAGGGTTAATGAGCCAGAGGAGGAATCCTGCTGTGGGCTGGTGCTTTGTCCTCATTGCTGCAGCATTGTTTTGCTCAGGATTAGAAATAAATTCCAGAGCTGGGTGAAATAAAGCTATCAGGATCATGGAGTTAACACACCCTATGCTTAAAATCAAAATCATGGCAGGTTTCCCCAAAATGGGTTTATTTTACAGGGAGACACACTACTATGTAAAACCTTGAATTCCCTATAGCCTCTCTAGCTTAGTTCATGTTTAATTCCTCTGCAGATCAGTAGAGTTAATAAAAAAATTAAAATATCTCTCTTTAAAGCTGAAAGAGACTCACATAACTGCCTATACCTATCTCCAGGATAAAAATTTAATTACCTTGAGAAAAGGCTGGAAGAACTGGCACCTGTTAGAGCTGGAAAGATGGTGAGGAGGGCCAGCGTGCTATAATTAAATCTTTATCACCCAGAAAGGAGTCTGCAGCCTGCAGTGTCTTCCTGGTGAATATCACCATGTTTATTTTTAAATCTATTCCCTGCCAGCATGTCCCAAAGTCATTTCACATACACAGCTAGCTGCGGAAAGGCAGACTGGAGGTTGAAAAAGCAAGAGCTAAAAGGAGAAAGAGAGTGGATAGCCAGAAATTTAGCAGATAAGAAAGGGTGGGATGGAAGTTTTCCCCGTGACCTACATTTTCGGACCTGTCTGAAAAGGCCAGATTTTCCAGGTGTACCTCTTTTCTGCAGATGCTGCATTATTTCTTTCTTTCTTTTTTTTTTTTTTTTCAATTCTTCTGGAAGTTGGGCTGGTTTAGATGATTGTGGACCACATCCAGTCCCACAGCCTTTATCTTGATCTGGGCAGTGGATTTCTTTTGTACAGAGACCAAACTGTGGGAAAGGTAATTGTTCTGTTGAAGTGTATAAAGACAAAGAAACATGCATCATGTCTCTTTATTTACTCATTTATGAATACGTGTGTGTCCTCAGTGGACATGTAAAGATTTATCTGTGTGTATGCACTTCGGTGTGTGAAAGTGTGTTTTTTAAAAATTTATCTCCTGGAGAAATCCCAGCTAACCAGCTGCATGAAGTAGCCCTGTGCGGTAGGGCAAGTGAGAGATAATTCCTTGCTGCTTATATTTGTGTCCTCTCACGGAGCCCAAATGCACAGAGGAGGTGCATATAACTTTGAGGTTGGCCCTACTTCATGTGACAGATTGTATCAGAGAAANGGGGACCTTCATGACACTGCACTGTTTGCAAGCATTGCCAAGCAGCTCTGGGCTCCCTTGGAGAGGACAGCCACAAACATGGGCTGAGCATCTGAATGTCAGCCATCTCATTACCCTTGATGTTGTTCTGCCACCTCCCTACTATTTGCACCCCTGAGGATAAGTCTCTTGCCTTCTCCAAATCAATAATACTAAAAAAAAAAAATCAAAAACGCGTTTGGAAAACAGTGGGAGGAATCTTCTAATGTCCTAAGCCCTTGTTTGGATTCAAGCTGCTAGTAGCACCATGAATGCCTCATTATCCTCTATGGTGAAATCCCCCCTCAAGATTTGTCTGTACTTTTTTATTTTTTTAGCTCAAGCTCCCCTTACACAAGATGCCTGTGCTGGTTTTTGGTGGATTTTGGATCTTCGTTTATTTATTTTCCTAAGAGCGACAAAATGAAATATTTAAAAACATTCTTGAAAATGGATGTGCGAGTTACCACCTGGCTGGGTTAGCTGCAATCTTGAGTATATGTGCCAAGAACTGAATGTGTCTAAATATAGCTATGTTGTTTCATTCTTTACCTTTTTCTGTGCATGCGTGTGCATGTGTGTGTGTTCTGCAGGGATTAGTCACGGATTTATAAAAAAGATGTTCTCAAAAAGATGTTTTCTGCCTCTTCTTCCTTTGATACAACTTCAACATCTTTTTCAGTATAATTTTTTCTCCTCCTCCTCTCTGTACATTTGTGTGTGTGCCCTTGTGGGTGTGTATAAATATATACATATATTGTGGTTGGCTGGAAGTAGGAAAATTCGTTTTCTTTAACAGCCATATCTCTGAGAAGCAGACTCACAGAGAAGCTTTTAAACACTAAATTAAAAGACTCAAACTGCTTGGCTTTTCCAGTCAGCTTCTCCTCAATTCTTTTCTCTCTTCCTCTTGCTCTCTCATTCTTAGTCTTGCTCTGAGTTTTCTGTTTAACTGGGGTGGGGCGGGGGTGGGGATTGGAGTGACGGGAAAATAGGGACATCAGTCAAAGGGCATAATCTCCTTCCAAGCTGGAAAAGTCATAATTTAATCCTTCAGGCATAGTCCCATCGAGAAAAAGGAAATTTCCCTCTTAAGATATAAAGGCAAGAATTTGGTCCCAACGTAGCACCTGTTCAAGACTGTGGGAACCTTTTCTCTATTGAAATATATATAAATTTGGATGCTGAATCACACGGGTTGTGAGTACATAAGTCCCTTGTTGAAACCTTTGGAAGCTAAGGAACAACAATACTCAGAGGGTGCTGTGCTGACATGTCTGAAGGACCTTGGTATCAGAGGGCACAAGCTTTGTTGTTTCGCTCAGTAGAACATTTCTCTTAAGCAAGCTATAAAAATGCTGGAGAGGGCTGCACTGTACTCCTGCGTAGTTTATTTTCTTCAAGTTGGGAGGCAGCTTTCACCATTTACTCATGCTGTGCAACGACAGGCTCTTTGTTCGTTTTAACTGGCTGTGTTTTGATTCACATCCAAGGTTTCTCCATTCTGTGTATATCTCATCTCACCTAACATCAGCAATGGAGAGACCAGTGTCTTGCATAGGAGTATATTCATATTCTTGGACACAAATCTTAAGAAGGGATGATTTACCTATGGGAGATTTTGAAATTTATGGGCATTTTGAAATTTATCTTAGATTAGATGTAAATTTAATTGTCTCCAATTACACAAGATATTCCCGCTCCATAAAAGAAGAAATTACGCAGATAGGGAGGAGAATCTCCAACTTGAATGTCACGGAGATGGTCTGAAAAGGCACTGGACCTTCCCCCCATCATGCTCAGTGTGAAAAGGGCTCAGGTCTTGTCAAAGGAATCAACAGTACTATGATACGCTTTGTGTTTACTGGAAAATACGTTCCTCTGAAGTCTGCTGTGGACATTTTGACTTTAAGAATCATTCATTATCGTGTTTTATTAGAAAGAAAATTAGTAATACAATCTGTCAACTCTATTTACCTCTAACTTTCCTGCTACAAACAGCAGCAGCCACAAGGCGCCCGTTAACAGCAAATGACAAATGACTGCAGCTGCAGTTTCGTGAACTATAAAGCAATATTCTGTACACTCCCTATAGAAGTCAGCTGTATACAGCATATTGAGGGCTTCACCCGTGTGCATACTGTGAGCAGGCAGCTTGCACACAGCGTATTGGACTCAGGTGCACACTGTGGAATTCTGAATGGCAGAGAGTCCATAGAAAACAGTTACTTGCACTAAAATGCAGTAATTTCCTCCGTGCAATGTGGCAGCTGAGATCACGGAGCAATCGTTTCCAGGCAGAGAAGTGTGGAACAATGTCTCCAAATGAAATTATGGCTTGAGGAAAGGATTTCTTTGAGGCAAGACGGAATGTAATTACCCAAGTTGGACTTTTGCCAGGACACTGATGTTTAAAACACTTTCTGCTCTTGTGGAAAGTGCCATAGGATCTTCTAATGACTGCAAAGGAATGGGCTTTGGATTTTTAATTTTTCTTTAAATTTTATTTGAGTATCTAATTCAGAAAGCAGAATAATAAAATGAGAAAGAAAAAAAGCTATCAAAGAAAAAGTTAATCTTTGCAAAGTGATGGAATATGTAAATCCCACTTTGAAATGGTAATTTATTAACTTCTTTTTAAGATAAAAATGCAATTAGTTCATTCTTTCATTTCCCCCCATCCTAAAAAAATGCATATATATTGTTATCAAATCCTTTGCTCCTATGTCAAATCTGTATTATTTAGTTTTGTTACAGTGAAACTTGCAGGTTTCATAAAAAAAAATAAAATAAAATTTCTTTTTTCTGCCTTGTTTCACTCTTGACTGTAAATAAAATATTCCTAAATTCAAAAATAATTGCTGTCAAAAATCCACACTTTGTTGAATTTTATAAAGCCTATGGGCTATTTTTATATTACATTCAGTGTCAGTGAAGAGTAATCACAGAGTGAAAGGGACTTTTTATCATTCCAATTTTATGCACAAATATACTCTCTTTAGCTCCAAAGGAAAAAATACATATTATTTGTGATGGAAGAGCATTCTTGCCTTATTTTCTACTTGCTCATTTTTGTAATGTAGCTGAATCTATACGTATCTCCATAAACAGCACAACGTTTACTCCTAGCTGGCCAGTCCAGCATAACTTTTCTGAACACAATGTAGGTTTATCACTGTGGTTCTTCCTTTTCAAGATTTTGTGGAGCTGGGTTTAGCTGTCTGGTCATTGTCTATGTTTGGGTAAATGCTTGTAACTGTTAAACAAAGGGTATAATCACAGAATCACAGAATCACAGAATGTTAGAGATTGGAAGGGACCTCGAAAGATCATCTAGTCCAATCCCCCTGCCGAAGCAGGAACACCTAGAGCAGATTGCACAGGAACGCATCCAGGCGGATTTTGAATGTCTCCAGAGAAGGAGACTCCACAACCTCTCTGGGCAGCCTGTTCCAGTGCTCTGTCACCCTCACTGTGAAGAAATTTCTCCGCATATTGAAGTGGAACCTCCTATGTTCCAGCTTGCACCCATTGCCCCTTGTCCTGTCACTGGATGTCACAGCGAACAGCCTGACTCCATCCTCCTGACACCCACCCTTTACATATTTATAAACATTAATGAGGTCACCCCTCATTCTCCTCTTCTCTAAGCTGAAGAGACCCAGCTCCCTCAGCCTTTCCTCATAAGGGAGATGCTCCACTCCCTTAATCATCTTGGTGGCTCTGCGCTGGACCCTCTCCAGCAGTTCCCTGTCCTTCTTGAACTGAGGGGCCCAGAACTGGACACAATACTCCAGATGCGGTCTCACCAGGGCAGAGTAGAGGGGGAGGAGAACCTCTCTTGACCTACTAACCACACCCCTCCTAACACACCCCAGGATGCCATTGGCCTTCTTGGCCACGAGGGCACAGTGCTGGCTCATGGTCCTCCTGCTGTCCACCAGGACCCCCAGGTCCCTTTCCCCTACACTGCTCTCCAACAGGTCAGAACCCAACTTATACTGCTTCCTGGAGTTATTCCTGCCCAGATGCAAGACTCTACACTTGCCCTTGTTAAATTTCATTAAGTTTCTCCCTGCCCAACTCTCCAGCCTGTCTAGGTCTCGCTGGATGGCAGCGCACCCTTCTGGCGTGTCAGCCACTCCTCCCAGTTTTGTATCATCAGCAAACTTGCTGAGGGTGCACTCTATCCCCTCATCCAAGTCGTTGATGAATATATTGAACAGCACCGGTCCCAGTACCGAACCCTGGGGGACCCCACTAGATACAGGCCTCCAACTAGACTCCATCCCAACATTAATAAATGTTAAACAGGTAAATTAACGAGACGCTAGAAAGATTTACTTGTAAGATTTACTTACAACAGTACCTGGAGTCTGCTGTGTTTACTAACCTACTAATTTGGGTGTTCATGGAGGGTGCAGTAGCTGTCTGTTCAGATTGTTTTCTCTCTGTGGGGACTTGAATTCACATCAGGCTCCAAAGAGAAACCTGTCATCATAAAGCTGTTGAATAGTCTTCGTTACTGCTGTCATAGTCCTACCTGCCAGGGCTGCTTCACATTCTTTAAGATATTTCAATAGGTACTGAGTTTAAACTGAAGAAAGAGGGAGGGTGTCGCTTGTTAAGAATTGGTACATTTCTTTGGTTGTGAAGAGATCGGGGATGGGATTCAACTCCCCTATAATTAGGTGTCTGTAAAGTGTATGTCTCTAACTGGATTAAGTTCTCCAGGCTCCCATTATGATTAATAGAAATGCAGTTCATAGACCTGAGGGGCTGCAATTCATCTCCTGCTAAAATACACTCTCACATTTAAAGGAAAGAGACATGGCTTTTCCATTCTAAGTGTCTCATTTTAAGAAGGTCTTAAAATGACCTTCTCATTCTTAGGACCTCATAAGGTCCTAATTCTCATGTCATTAAAGACATCATGGATGTCTTTAATCCTGAAACACAATGCAAAAGATATTCGAATATTATATGTGGTGAGTGAAATGAGGAAAAATTAAAACTGGATATGTGTCTCTGGACTTGGGAGCTGGACTGTTACTGAACTCAGAAGAGAAGGCATCCTAGAGGAGCAGAGTCATGAGTTGAGATCCTATATTTGGGGAGAACTAGCACAAAAGCCCATTGAGATCTGTGTTCATCCTTTGCATGGTTCTGGCGGCAAGGCATTGTCTTTGGAAGCATTGTGGACAGCTGGTTAGCAGCAGCGTTCACAAGGATCTTTTGAATTTGGCAGCATTGAGTTGCCACCAGCTGGTTGAACTCTTTGGGCGAACAGAAGGAAATGACAAGGCACAGAGGTATAAGATTTCCTCCCCTTTCTCTGGATGTCTTGTGCCATCTTGTAAACCAAAAAACCTCTGGATGGATGGTGTAAGATGTACACCATCTCTCTGCTAATTATGCACTTCTAAGAAGAATTCTTTCTAATTATGACGTATATTTTCTCTTTACCCTGAGTGATGCTTACATAAACCTTATTTCCAGAGACTCTTTTCACTGCTGTCTCTGTCAGCTTCAGAAAGAAGACAGCCTCTATTCTACAGAGCCTTTGTTTCCTCAGTTTTCTGCCATTAAATGTTTTCTGGAAAGCTGGTGAGTTAAAATTCATTCTCGAAATTCCTGATCCCTCTAATCCAACACCTGTCATTTAACGAGCAGGACTTTTAATTGCGAGCATGACCTAAACACCCTGCCTCCTTTTCATCATATGTGATGATGAGTCCCTAAATTCAGAGTGAACTGGCTCCATTTCTAAGCAGTGTGTTGGTATTTTAGTAATTGCCTCACCGAGGAGATGGAAGCCTATGTCTGGAAAAAATCATTGATCATCCTGCCAGCTCTGGCAGTGACAAGAGCTCAGGATTTGTGCTCCCCACTGTCTTGCATAGTATTGATGGTAACCATGGTGTCCAAATGCATGTGAACAGAGCCAGGCTCCTTATATAATGATTGCAGCAGCAGCACCAGACTTACCAGTTAAAGATTTGTCTTGGCGAGAAGGGATTGAATACTTTTCATTAGCAAATTCAGAGATTCTAAAGCCCTATTATAGAGATCTGCCACCCACATTGTGAGCAAAGCAGCTGTACAATGGGCGATTATAAAGCAAGATGATGAAGTGACATTTTGGCTAAGAACTTTATTGTCTCTACATTCTTCAGCCCTACAATCCCACGGAAACAATTCTCTTTAACAAGAAGCATTGTTGTTTCCTTCAGAGCAAGTGGGCATTTTGCTCTGTATCTCCACAAAATTTATACATAACAATGAGTGACTTTGTACTGTGTTAAGATAACTTCACATTTCCATCACCTTCAA
>VXAV01000783.1:80839-97804 GCA_013399715.1 Alectura lathami | reverse complement strand
CCAAAACTATCTATCTGTTGAGGAGGAAAAGTGCCATTGATGTGTCTTGTAGCAGTTATTTCCCCTTAAAGTCACAGTAGAACATGGCTCTGGCTGAATCAGCAGGAGAGCATCCTTTGGCTGAGGCTATGTCTGTGCTGCAGGTACTTCATGGGCAGCACATAATGGGCTCACATTTCATCTTAAAAACAAGAAGAAAATTCAGTAGCATCACTCCAAGCAGTGTTGTTTGGTCTTGTTCTGGTAGATGGAAACTTAGGCATATGCTACTATCTTCGTACTGCAGAGTGGGCTCTTTGATATATGCAAGAACAGGGAAGACATCTCACTGTGAGAGACATTATGTCTTGAAGTCTAACCCCTTTTCTACCCCAGGTATGGTGGATGAGGTATCTTCTTTACCACTAATACTGTTCCCCCAACTGTGGACTAAGTACAGCCATTAACTCCTTCAAAAGCCATTTGCAATCAGCTGAAAACTAATACATTAGGGCAAAATAGTGTTATTTTTTAAATGCACATCACATCCCTATCCACCTCCGGGAGTACCCAAGGACTCAGTTGATTTATTTGCCCCAGAGCTGCAGCAACAAAGTTACTACTGCATGCACCAGTGTGTAAGGCTGGACCAGACCTTGACAGGCAAAAAGCTAGGAAATCAGAGTAAGATGGTAGCTCAGGATACATATAAAAGTAGAAGAGGACAATTACCAAGACCTTGTAAAATGGTATGTGATTATTCACTCTGTTCTCCTTAAATCATCACCTAAGATTATATATCACCCCTTTTTATTCCAAGCTATCTGTCACCCCAATTTCATTCTACTTACTTTTTCCTATTATACTGGGAAATTTTATCATCTCTTTAAACTGTCACTGAGTAGTCCTTATCTGTATAAAATTACTCTTATATTTGGATTTATTCATTGCTGTATTTTAAACCTTCTGAAACAATCATCAAATAAAACTCAGTTAAGCTTCAAAACAAATTCAGCTATCTCCCTCTGATCCCCCTCTCCCCTTTTCCCAGTTTTCTCCTTTCACTCCTTGTGACCCACCCAAGAGTAAATAGTATCCTCATCTGTGGTAACTGGGGTTAATTTAACTTCTAATTCTGAAGGGCTCTGATGAAATTGGAAGCATATCGAGTCAGTAGGCACTGACCAAAGTGCAACCATTACAATTCATAAATGTGGATTACACCATGTCCTCCTCTGGGAGGGTGAAACCCAAGCAGGTACCAGACATCTGCAGCACAGGATGCATTCTATGAAATGAGATGTGAATGTCTCATTGCCTGAAAGCAAGTTCATGATTGTTTCAGCTGAACTGGTTACAGAAAAATTAGACATATGCTCATTAAAACTTCCACATAGAAATGGGTGCTGACCATGTCTTTTTTACACTGGTACATTGTGACATAGACAACACAGGGAGGCATTATTGAGCTGCGCAGTGGAGTTCTTACAGTGCCCTGCCAAAGGGAAAAGCATCATGTCAATATTTATTAAGCTTTCTGCAGCTTATTAAATCTGAATCCCAAGCAAATTCCAATTAGATTTTGTTTCAAAATGAAGGCTTCTTCCTGAACTGTCCAACAGGGAAATGTCACTGGCATTGGCATTGGCTTCTTTCTTAGGGAACTCTTTAATCTTTTATTATTTACCATTATTCCATTGGTCAAGTTATTGATGGTGATAGTATAGGAAGCACTGCGATTCATAGATTTGTTGCACAGATACACATACAGTTTTTGTTAAGAAAAAAATATAAACAAAAAAACAAATGTTATGGATCTGCATAAAGTAATGCTCGCGTTGGAAATCTGTTCCCCCAGACAGGACGGTCAGTTGCTGCATAGGTGGGGAAAGGTGTTTCAGTTGCAAACTTTATTGCAGTGGCACCTTCAGCTAGGTTAAATGAGACATGCAGTAATGAAAATTGTGTTTGCTTGTGAGTAACTTCAGTGAAATCCATAGAAACCCTACAGGACTCCCTTCTCTGGTCTTGTAATGGGCAGAGCTGCCCTAGAGCTGTACCACTGATCCACAAAGGAGTGGTGGTGATCTTGAAGGAAGAAACCTATATGAGACATCTGTTTTCTGGAGGAATTTGAAGTTTTGATGGCAAACATAAGATACATTCAGATGGGCTTTTCAGATAGGGTAGGAATCTGAACCCAAAAGCTTTTTATTATTATTATTTATATTTTTGCCTCTGTAAACTAATTGGAAAGGAAGTAGGGGGAAGAGAAGGGAGCAAGCAAAGTACTAAGACGTAGCTCCTCAAAGATTTACCCCTTTCACCTTTAGGGGTGAAAAGCTGACACTTCTTTCAGAAACCACTCTTTGTGCACTAACAAGACAACCTAGGCATCCCCTGGGGAAAATAAAAATAATTAATTCAAATCAGCAGGCATTTCTTCCAGACCTGTCTATCTTGTCACTGAATCCTTGCATACATGTCAATAGTCAAAAATATAGCAATGACAATTTCATAGCCTACTGCCTAAAAAAATCATAATTTCACAAAAAACTGCATAGATTCCTTTCCAAAGCATATTCCGTTCCTTTGAATGTTTAGTCCTAAGTCACTTTTGAAACTAAATCCAGCCATTTCAGCCAAATGGACCTTGCGCTGCAGGATGAAGCTAAAATTAATAGCCCTCATGTTTACACAATAGCCACTTCAGGCTCTTAGACTAAATACAAACTAGGAATTTATATTCAAACATCTATTTCTTGGCCTTTCATTTACATTGCTACAGCAACTCCACGACTGAAAAGCATAATATGTATTTCTTTTGGAATGTCCTCATTTTCTGACTTAGGATAGGTTTACCTTACCCCAGGAGCAAGTCTTTAAAATCAGTTTCAAGTGTACCTGTTGAGATTGGTTTATTTTGCTCTCTTTCTGGGATCATAAATAGAGCATATAATCTACCTGGAAAAAAAAAAAAAAAAAAGCAAAAATACATTTGATAGCTCTGTTTAGTAGTCCATTTGCAAAAATACACTACATTTATAAATTGGAATACATTCTTTACTGAAAGTCTGCATTTTGTATGTTCAAAATTTTACATGTGTAAATAAACCGATCAGGAATTTTTATCTTCTTGTGCTCTACATTTTTGCTTTCTCTGCCTCTGACCTTTTCTTGCCTAAAAAATGGGATTACTGAAAAAGTTTTTTATCAAAGTGTGTGATTTACTTCTATGGGAACAACAGAAAGGAAATGCAGGGTCAAGGCTTGATCCTTTCCCTTACACAATCTTGCCCAAATCATGCATAGGTAGAAACACATACAGTAAGTATTTAGGTAACAACCAGCATCCATCTATCTATCTATCTATCTAATCAACATTTGCATATTACAAATTTGGTAGTCTTGGTAGACATGGTAGAACATGTCAAAAACAGCAACAACAGCAGCAAAAAAAAAAAAAAGTATGAGGTCCATTTTTTTAAGAGTAAATTTCCACAGAAGTTACTGTGTTTCCTTCTGCTTCAGCCGCTGATTTCTAAGGAAGGAAATAAGAGGTGAAAATAATATCATATAGGTCTTTGTGGAAGGAAAAGAGAAAAATAAAGCTGGTAATCCTGGCACCAGTCTAATGAATCTGAATTCAGTTTAACAGTTCTAGCTACTGCCTGTGGGAAGAAGCATCTGGTTGAATTCTATATCTGCTAAATGGAATTAAAACCAGCTACTGGTTTTTGGCCAGTGGGATTTCTTTTTCAGTTTGCATGATGGGTCTGACAGCTCTGGGCTAGAGATCTACCATGCACATGTATTGAGACTGCAATAGCTCCCCAGAGTCCTCTGGAGCTGGGAGCAGAGAAGCACACAGAAGTAGTGATCAGAAGCGAAACTAATAGCAACAACAGGAGTTCCTCTGTGCAATGTCTGAGGTTCTCAAATGACATGTGCTGGTGAGGTCTGCATTGCCAAGGGTGAGTGTAATGGATTTTTTTCTTTTTTTTGTGTGTGTTTTACCGCACGTTAGGAGATCAAACTTTACCACTTGTAGATACAAATGTATGTTGGCTGATGCCTAAGCACTTAATGTGTGTGTTTTCTACCTGGGCATCACCTGGGTAGGATTGTGTAATGGAGATGATCAAGACTTGAGCGGGTGTTTTCATTCCCAATGAAAACGGATTGTCCTGTGACCCATAATGTAGTGACAAACTGGTGACGTTTGTGGAAGAGCACCAGAGCCTTTAGCAAAGGCACTTGAGGTGGTCCCAAAGATCAGAACTTTTGTCACTTATCCAGATAGCAGCAATGCATTGTGCAACTTGTTAACTCAGCACTGGTTCATGCCACAGCCACGAGGAAATAAAATAATGCCATACAAATGCCATGTTCTATCTCAGATTTGTGTGTGCCAGTGCTTTGACCCTCACTTTTAAGGCTCTGGGGGGACCTCATTGCGTTCTTCCAGTACTTGAAGGGACCTTATAAATAGGCGGGAGGGGTGACATTTATGGCGGTAGATAGTGATAGAACAAGGGGGAATGGTTTTAAACTAAGAGAGGGGAGATTTAGGTTAGATATTAGGAGGACATTTTTCACTCAGAGGGTGCTGAGGCACTGGAACAAGATGGCCAGAGAAGTTGTGGATGTCCCATCCCTGAAGGCATTCAAGGCCAGGCTGGATGGGGCCCTGGGCAGCCTGGTCTAGAGACTGGCAACCCTGTTCACAGCAGGGGGGGTTAAAACTAGATGATCTTCAAGGTCATTTTCAACCCTAGCCATTCTATGATTCTAAGATTTCTGGGCAGAGTTCTTCTTCTGCATTTGCAAAACAGTTTCCTTATCTCTCAAAATTCTCCATTGTATTGAAACTCATAAAGAACTTGACAACAAGTAGCCTGTCAACTAGACTTTCATCTCCAAATAAAAAATTATTTCTCATTCTTGCCTGGTCTCCATCTCTACCTGTCTTTTATTAACTGCTGAGTCTATTAGATTTCTAGGACTGTTACTTTCTTTTTATTTGAAGTTTGTCCAGCATCTTGCACAAAAACTTTGTCCCAAGGTTAGGATTCTGAGTTACTGCAGATAATTTCTCTTGTTTATTTTACCTGGAATACAAGGGATAAAAAGGATTTTGCTCTAGGCATGTATTGATATTGAAGTTTTGTTATGATACAGTTTTTCACTGTTTCTGCTCAGCAGACAGGAGTTGGCAAACTCCAAATGTTCCAGATAAATGAGTTAGCATGATGATGGAACTGTTGCTTCTAGTTCTGGTTCTACAGCAGAGAGAGAAGATGTACGTTTCATGATATGTTGATTTATACATTCAGACAAGGAATATTTTTCCTGATGCATCTCTCATGATATACAACAAAAATGTGTTTCACAAGAAGCAGGAGTCTCCAGATAGCCATCAGGTACCTCTGGGAAGCTGCAGACCAAATTTCTGATACTTGTGAAATCAGCTTGGTTCAACTTTCAGTCCAAAATTCATTTTTGGTAAGGATATTTTCAGCTGGGCTTGTCTATTTTAAAAGCTTTCTGTGGAGCCATTTAATGTGGATTTTTGGGTCTGCCAAAAATTCTCTCTGAGGATATACTTACTTTCAAACTGTAAGACTGAAAAGGGAGAGAAAAGAGAAGGGTTTGGCTCCTGAGAATCAAGCAGAACTTCAGTCAATTCTGTTGCACTTATTTATTGGAGTATTTTTGGTTGTTGTTGTGTTTTTGTTTGTTTGTTTGTTTGCTTGTTTGGTGCTGAGTAAATTAAGCAGCAGATTTTCTGACCCGAACATATTTAAAATAACTAAGCCCACTAAATTCATGGCAGGAAGATTCAAATTTCCACAGCCAACCTTCTGGTACAGGCATCCAAGCCTCAAGTAAATGGACCTCTGGAAAGGAAATCATTAGATCTTTTAAATATACATGTATTTTTTTTAACAGTGGGGATATTCAGTTGTGTCTTTCTACTTTTCTCATTTCTGATGCTCCTGAGCATGCTTATTTTCCTCCTTTTGTAGCTTTAAAAGAAAGACCTTCGTCAAGGTGGAAGAACCTTAAAGATGAAAGTCTTCTGCTGCTATGAAATTCTAGTCAATCTACTGAGACCCGTGATAAGATCAGAGACAGGGTTACTTTGAGAATGAGGCTTCAGTTTTGTTTTACTTTTGCAGTACAGAGCATCAGATCAGACTGCTTGGCTTTGCTTCCTTTCCTTACCAGGATTTTTTCTCACAGACGAGGTAACTGCTTAGCTCTTAGATTAGTCCTAGGGTATTAATCTCTTCCTGATTGATGTTCAAGAAAAAAAAAAAGTCAGCTTTTCAGCCCTTTGCATCAGACTTAAATTCGGAGTCAGCAGTAAAAAAGGAGATGTTGAGAAAGCTGGGAAAAGGTGCTGCACACTTAATTGCAACATTAGCCAGTGAAATATTAGCAAATGTATTGGGCTCTTTCTATTTAAAAAAATAAAATAAAATAAAGGAAGTTCATTATGTTCTGTAATCCTGCTTAAATATTCATCATGTTGTTAATGAACCACATTCATTTTTAAAATGTTCGACCTGAGACGCCATCCAACATGATTTGATAATAATATAATTTCTGTATAACCATAAAAGGGACAAGCACAGTAAAAATAATTGTATCTCTAAACATCCTACCCTGTTTTCTCATGACTAATGAGCAGCTGTTTTTCATTAGCAGCATCGTTTTATCTCTAGCCTATCAACCTGCACAGCTGGGCATATTAGAAATAGCTCAGTGCACTGTGGAACGTATGTTCCCTAAATTGCAGAAACAAATGAGAATGAGTTATTGGAGCTTTTTAAAAAATGGTTTGGGGCTGATTTCTCTCACACACTATATTATTCACCTTAGTGAAATATCTGGAGGCTTGATGTGAGAATGGAGTAATATTGCTTTGTCTACTGTTGAAATACAACAGCGTTGCAATATGAAGAGTGGAAACTGAGTCACAGAGAGCTGAAACCTTCTGCTCAAGGTTATGCAGCAAGGAAGGAGCAGCATCTAAAGCAGAAATTGTTGCATTTCCTTCTCCCAAACCTCAAATCTCTAATACTTCGTGTTATCTGCAAAGTCAAAGGAAGACTAATGGTTTAGTCTGGATTTTGAATGATGCAAAATAAATCAGAGCCAGGTCAGAAGTTGTTTTTTTAATTTTCTTCTTTTTTTTTTAGGGGGGGGGGTCATCTTGCAACTTTCCCTGAATTTACAAGAAGTTTAATAGATACCACCACAGAAAGACTGTTGACACTTCTCGTAGTCTAATTGGACTCCTGTCTTGTAAAATAAAGAAACAAAACATAAGGCCAATTTCAGAAGACAAAAGATAAGTATGAAAAAAAAAATGTTAGACTATCTTGCATGACTCTAGATTGTTTTATATGTATCTTTATTTTGCTTTTGATTCCCTCAGTAATTGCAGTGGCACTGGTAATCTAAATAAAGCCAAGAGGGATATTTTTCTCAGTGGCAGACTGATCTGAAGGCAGGATGTCCTGTTCACAAGTCTCCTTGTCTTGGCTGCTTGCTTTAGCCCAGAACACCTCAAAAACCCAAAGTTTTTTACAACTGCCTGCAGAATAAAAATACTGGTATAAATATGGTCTGGAGAATGTAAAACAATAGTAATACCTCTCCACAAACCAATGCTTTCTGGTGTTTCTACTGTGATTATTACGATGTCAGGAAGGGAATGGGCAAGGACTTCATAGATTTTCATGGAGCAGCTACTTGGGATCCAGCATCTTCTGCTCTCAGGCACAAAATATCTAGGAAAGTCTTTCCAGAGTGTAGGGGTGAGCAAATCTAACTGTCATCAAGTCATAGAACACATCATTTGTGTTTCTGGGCCTCCCAGAGCCTGTCTGGAAATCAGAAAAGGACTAAATGCAGCCAGAATTCTGTAAAAATCATTGAACTTACTCAGTAGTTGAATATGTTGTATTTTATTTCTACAGAGGTGTCTGGATGTCCAGATTTCGCAGCAATGCAAGTAGAGGTGGGTTACATTGTAGGTACCTTATTAGCAAAGATCTTTGAAACTTGTTTGTTGGTTAAGATGTTATGAAATCCCATCATTTAGATAGTCTGAGCAGTTCGCTGCAGTTGAGTTTGATAGTAACAAAGGGCAGGGTTAAGCTGTAATAACATTAAAATATGACGCTAAGTGCTGATGCATGTTTGATTTCTGTAACCAAAAAGAGTTGCATTCAGATATATTAACCAGTAGCTAAGTGATGCTGAGAAAATGAGGATGCTACATGGATCAAGAAGTTAGAAAAGGCACTGTCTGGTTCTTTCCTCAAATACAGTATCTGGATATCATGATATCCCAATTTTACCTGGCTGTTAGGAAAAACAAAGAAGGGAATGGTTTTACTTTTTAGCTATAAAATGTTTTGATTTCTTTTTGAGGTATAAACTGATGATTTTATGTAGTTGTTACTATGTGAATGGTAGCAGTATGTGCTGCAATAGTAACTTTTGCTGGGGTCACATTGGCTGACTGAATTGAACCATTCAAACAGTTTAATGTCATACAGGAAAAAAATATTTAATTTTTTAAAAATGAAATAATTCTGCTTTAGCCCTATATAGCACAGTCTTCATGTGTAACACTTTTAGCTAGTCTCTCTACCTTCATGTGCCTCAGTTTCCCTGACTGTAGGATAGCAAATGTATTTTTATCTGATACATAGAACAATTTTAGGCTATCAATGCATGGAAACAATCTGCATTCTCAACTGCCTTATGACAGAAAATTAAAGACATCATAAAAATTTTAAGCTGTTCAGTATAGTGGATTAAGTTCTGTTTGGGGACCTGGCTTCTTATTTTGCAATTCAGAAGTTATTAGCTCAACAGAACAAAGCCTGCTATGTGTGGAGACTTTGTAAAATTGCATGATCTTTCTGGAAATGTTGATTCAGGTAGGCTTGCACCGCAGCCCAAGGAACGTCTGATATAATCCAATCTCTCCAGAGAAATCCCTGGAAATCTATGGGTAACAGTATCCCTCCACTCCCGAGACTTCCAGGCTGCACATGTAGGAGCAGCAAAACCCCCCAAGAGTAGCAGTGGAGAACTTATGGAAATGTTCACAGCAAGACTTAAGGAAACACTGTGAGACTCTCCTTGCAACATGTAGAGAAACATTCAGACTATTTGGAATCTGTTTGGATTATCTCTATTCTGTCTTCCAAAGGAAGATTTTGCTCTGTTCTCGGGAGCTGAATTGGATCTTTGAATTTTAAATAAAAGTCTTGTCTTATGGACTGAAAAAAAAAGAAAAAAAAAAAAGAAAGAAAAAAAAAAACAACTTCAAAGTTAGCACAGAGAGCAGTGAAAATTGTTGTCCAGGCTTCCTATTACATGCTCTTTTGATAGCTTGGAATGACAGTATCTGCAATTAGAGTAACTAGGTTAGAGAGACACAGGTCTCCTTAAATCAACAGGATTTCATGAAGTGGATTCAGAGTCAAAGTTTCAGTCCTGTATATTCAATAGTCCAGTATTTATGTTGTTGGTTTTTGTGCTACAGTAAACTGTTGAGAGGATAATGATTAAAGACTCATCCACACTTTTTTTTTTTTTTTATTTCAGAAACAAGTGTAATCTTTCTATTGGTGAATGTGTTGTTGTGCTTTTTTTGTTGTTCTTATTCAGAAAAGCTTATTTATGAACAAGTTCAGCGTTACATTAAGTATTCCTGTCCATATCTTAAAACAATTCAGGCCCCTCATGTCCTGCTGGTTATAGCACTCAACTCAATGTACATGTCCCTGATTTTCCTTCAGCAATACAAGTCCCAGAGGACTCAGACAGAACTGAAATCACAGTAGAATAGGGGCAATATCTCATTTATACTTTTCCTAGAGGGAAAAAATCCTTTCTGAAAACCCTCTCTATGGAGCTGTGCAACCTCCTGGGAAATTCCTAAATGTTCCTTGCAAAGACGGTGGTTTTTAGTAGCAGGCTATGTGAATGAAATTAAATAGTGGGATGTTCAGTAAAGCGACGTCTATACACATGGGCATGATTCTACTATAGAATCTGGAGTAATTCAGTGAGGCTCAGAAATTCACATTACAGAATTAAGCCTTTACTCTGAATGGACCTCTGGATATCCCTAGTCACGTTTAAAATCTGACTTTAGCAAATGTTATATGTGGTCAGCTGTAGCCTGGTACAGATGAGTCATGTATACTTGCAGCTGTGCAGATACCACTGTTCCTCTGGTTGATGGCAAGCTGAATCTGAGCCAGCAGTGTGCCCTGGTGGCCCAAAGGGCCAACTGTACCCTGGGGAGCATCAGGCCCAGCGCTGCCAGTCAGGAGAGGGAAGGGATTGTCCTGCTCTGCTCTGCCTGGTGCGGCCTCACCTCGAGCACTGGGTGCAGGTTTGGGTGCCACAAAGTAAGAAGGATGTAAAGCTATGAGAGACCATCAAAAGGAGGGCTATGAAGATGATGAAGGGTCTAGAGGGCAAGACATATGAGGAGAGGCTGAGGCCCCTTGGTTTGTTCAGCCCAGAGCAGAGGAGGCTGAGGGGAGGCCTCACGGCGGCCTACAGCTCCCTCACAGGGGAGCAGAGGGGCAGGCGCTGAGCTCTGCTCTCTGGGGACAGCGACAGGACCCAAGGGAACGGCATGGAGCTGTGTCAGGGGAGGGTCAGGCTGGGTGTTAGGAAAAGGTTCTGCCCCAGAGGGTGGTGGGCATGGAACAGGCTCCCCAGGGCAATGGTCATGGCCCCAGGCTGCCAGAGCTCAAGGACCGTTTTTAGAGACAGCACTCTCAGACACAGGGTTTAGGTTTTGGGTGGTGCTGTATGGAGCCAGGAGCTGGAGTCAATGATCCTTGTGGGTCCCTTCCAATTCAGCACTTTCTGTGATTCTATTACTCTACGTCACGTATCAACATTACTTTTCCTCCCATTTATGAAGTTTATATTTCCTTATGTGCAGTCCAAACCCTCCAGGCTGCCCAGAAATACTCTTATCATGGCCCAGAATGTGTTTTTATGTATTCACTGTGAGAATAGAGTGTTGACTCACAGCCGTCTTCACGTCCACCATAACCACCATGTTCTTCTCTGCAGGACTGCTACTGCAGCAGCTGATTCCCAGCCTGGTTTCGTACATGGGCTTGTCACACCGAGATGTAGATCTTCAGCCTGGAAAAGAGAAGGCTCCGGGGGGACCGGACAGCTGCCTTCAGAACCTGAAAGGGGCAAACAGGAAAGCTGGGGAGGGACTTTTTTCAAGGATGTATAGTGACAGGACAAAGGGTAATGGCCACAAACTGGAAGAGGGGAGATCTAGGCTAGATATTAGGAAGAAATTCTTTCCTGTGAGGGTAGACAGAAACTGGAACAGGTTGCCCAGAGAGGCTGTAGATCCCCCCTCCCTGGAAGTGTTCAAGGCTAGCCTGGATGGAGCTCTGAGCAACCTGGTCGACTGGGAGGTGTCCTTGCCCATGGCAAGGATGTTGGAGCTAGATGATCTTTAAGGTCCCTTCCAATCCAAACCATTCTGTGATTCTACGATCCATGTTTCTCATTTTTGAACCTCAAGAATATTCTCTGTATCCATTTCTCAGTTTTTTTTTTCAAGGTCCTTCATGACTGAAATATTATTGTATGGAGAGCCAGTTGATACCCCTGATTTAATATTATCTGTAATTTTGTTGAGGGTGCATTCTATATATTCATTTTGATCAAAGATGAAGATAATGAACAGTATTATCTCCAGTAACAGCTCCTGGGATACTGTGATATTTATAAGATAAGACTGCATGGAATACTGTTGAATGGGGTGCAGGTAGGGAGAATATCTTCGCTGTTCCCTTTTGGAATAATATATATTGGCTTTTAATTACAGTGTCAAAGCAAGGCATTATACTGCCATACTTGGTTCAAAAATAAATACGTCAGTCAACCTCCCTGTTAAAAACAACAACAATAACAACAACAACAACAAAAACAATAGGAGAGGTCTCTACTTCTCTGTAACCCCCCTTGCTGGCTCTTTGTTTATGATAGCTTGCTGTGCAAAGTTAAGGTCTCATTATTTACTTAATCATTACTTGGTATTACTATCTTTAAATACAAATATGTTTAAAGAAGACCTTGAAATAGGTCTTTTGCTTTCATTCAGAAGTATAATGTACTTGTCTCCCTGCATATTTCCTGCTCCAGGAAAGCAATCAAAATCATATTATAGTGCATTAACTAGCAGCTGCCAGCTTTGTTGACCTTGTTTGCCTGGAAATTAAAAGGCAGGCCATGACGGAACTGAACTAAATAACCTGGTAGAACAGAGATACAGGCAGAATAGAGGTGCTGTGCTTATTTACAGAGTGTCATGCAGATTACACACTGATTTTGCAGGAGGTTAACATTTGAAATCAGCATAGAAGTGCAGAATTTTCATATTTGCGTGTGCTTTGAAAGAGCTGCATATTTTTATTATTGTTTTCCTTTTTATCCAAAGAACTAATGAAGCTAGGATTATGCTTGGCTTTATTAGCACCCGCTAGCATGTTTATAGATCTTTATATATACATTCTGCTGCTAGATGGCAATATTTAAAGCAAATATCACACTTACATTATCAGGAGTGCCACAGACTAATTGCACACAGGTCTGCTAACCACTGGCACCCAGAAGGATGCAATAGTATATTTTGAGAACAGGCAACTGATGATGTACAAAGAAGAAAAGATTTAAGGAGGTAATCTATCATAGCAAAGCAGAGTAGTAAAAAGCTCCAATAAATTAACCATGAGGCAAGAAATTACCACCTGCATTGTGTGGGAAAGAAAGAGGAGGAAGTTACATTGATTTACATCAGAGAATCCACAGCCTCTCTCGAATGAAAATCCAAATGCCATGGTGGACCAGGCATTAGCTTCAGGTAGAAAAGTGATATTTATTTCACATTTTGTTCACCTTGTTTCAGGTCATTTCCCTGCAGGTATGACACATGGACCTATATGAAAGAAAGTCCTCATCAGTAATCAGGGCTTCTGAAACTCCAGATACTGACGCATGCACAAATTCAGTGCTCTCTTCTCCCAATAAATTGGGGTCCTGATTTTGTGATTTTCAAGTAAATCAGGATTATTTCCATAGCATAAGTATGACAGAAAGAGCATTAAGGAGGCCTCTTTGTCCATACCTGCTCCAGTAGCTGCCTTCAGATCTAAAGTTGACATGCACAGCCATTCAGCTGAATGGCACCCTGAAAATATATAGTTCTCCCTGTTACTTTATAAAGTGAGCCTTGAATAACTAGGATGAGTGTAAATACCTGCATTATATACATGCAAAGTCACGTGAGATAAATTCCACCTTTAATGTCAGCCTTGGGCACCCAAGGAATCTGCTCCTTATATCTGCATCTCTCCAGATTATTTGGTCAGTGGCAGCCGAGGGCATTTTCCACCTTGGAATTGTCATTTGGCAAGGCTGGTGAGCATACTCCAAGATAACAGGCACATTCAGAGAAAGCAAAAATGCTTTGTTCTGCTTACACAAAGTGGAGGAGAGGAAGATGGCTCATATCTATAGAAAGAGGAAGAGAAATGGAGCAATGTTTCACAGATTAAAATGCTTTTGGAATAGCAGTTTCTCCTAAAAATCTCTGAATGATATTTTTCGACTGAGACTCAGAGTATTGCTTAAATCCTCTTTATAACTCCCACGCTTACTTTTTCTTTCAAATGAGTAAAAAATTCAGTACAGGAAAGACTCAATGATTAAAAATTACAAATGTACCGAATATGCAAATCTTTGATGCAAACATTTTTATGGTAAAAAGCCAGGTGTTAAATTAAACAGTGTATTAATCTGATCCCCATGGAAATATTCCTTTTGGAAATCTGGCACATCTTTAATTTTACAGAAGTTTGTGAATTGTGGGGAATTACGTGTTGGAAACAATTACATTCAAATGCTAATTTGGCTTGGGTTAAAGCTGTGGAATTGCCTCCTGCTTGACAACTTTATATGGAGACCAATTTTCTTCTGACCTCTCAGAGTTCTTTACAATAGCTGAGTACAAGAATCTAAACTTCATTGCTGGTAGGTTTTGGCTGGTAATATTTAATTGAAGGTGATGTCTGATCAGTCTTGGCTGGAAGCAGTGGTCATATACATATATGACAGCTGAAACTGCCAATTAATCTACTCATTATTAGAGATAATTCTGTTCTTTTGCTTTCATGGTTTATGTATTTTACAGCTATACCTACCGGTAGAAAGATTGCCTTGAGCAGAGATATGAATGCTCTATAAAAGATTTTTCTAAATGGATTATAATAAAAAGCAGACTTATTTATGATCATGTTTTATGCCATGTTGCCTACATGGCTTGCTTAGCTTCACAGAAATTCCATTTTCTTGGGGGAAAGATTATACTTTAAAAATATTTTAAATGACATTCCGAATTGGAGCAGATTTTCCTTTAACAGTGTCAGGGAAAGCTCTTCCTGAGGGTGTGTAACAAATCCCATTCATTACCAGATCATTCACTGTCACAGAAGTGTGTGAATGGTGCAGTTCACACACACATACCAAGAATCTCAGGACTAAGTCCTCCGTCTCTGTCATTAGAAGGAAGTTGTAAAAAAAATAATCAGAAGCTAACTGCACAGCAGTCAGAGAGCCCGACTTGAAGTCTGAAGAATGAACCACCACTTGCATTTTCCATCAGCGTTTCCTGTCATAAGAGATGTTGTTCACTAAGGAAGCATGCAAGATTAGCTGGGAGGTGACAGAATGGGGTAGAAATAGCACAGGGACTGATTCACAATCAAGGTTTTTACAAGGTATTAAGTTCCCACACCTGGGCTAAATCTCAGTGACTGTGCAGGCAGTCCCAGTGCCAGGCAGAGCCAGGAAGAGGCATGTTAGCTTAAGCCCCTTCCAGTGAGGGCTGAACAAGATCATACTATCTCACTGTTACCTTTGGGGAGTATCTGCTAAACAATGACAGCTTGGTAGAAAGTTTAAGAGCCCTATTTTTTTTTTCCTGTCTTTTTCCTTCTCTACCTTGTCGATGTTCAAAGCTGAGACCAGCAGAGAAGGTCGAAAGAGGTAAGGGAAAGCTAAATACCTCTTGAAAGGCTTGGAAATTCTGCATTAAGAATTACACATTTTTTAATGACCACTTTATTATTATTTATTTATTTATTTATTTATTTCCAATGACCTCTTACTTGCTTTCTATGGTTTTGGTCTGTAATCACTTGTCATTACAAATGATCAAAATTCATCAGGCACCATGGATCTGATTGCAGCATCAGCTGTGAAGCTGGAACTGATTGTGAGATCACTGTGAAAGCTTGAAAGGAGACTGACCCGTCACCCTCATGAAGGCCCTGCAGAATGTGGACATCATTTGGAGGGAGATCAGATCTTTAACAGTTACTCAAAGTGATCCTCATTGAAAACTCCTCCTTGCCATGAGCGTGATTCACCATCACAGCTGATCAGAAGGTAAAATCAGTTGCAGCCCATGATAAATTCAAAGCGAATCCACAGCAGATAAAATCAGCCAGCCAGTAAAGAGATGCAAGTACCTCCCCACATATGCAAACAGAAGGGAGAAATACATGTTAGATAGGAATAATAATAATAATAAAAAAAAAGCTTTTGTGCTTGCAAGTGAAAGTCATTTGTCAAACATAAGATACCAAATAAGATTTTTAGACTTTTTCCTTTCATTTGCCAAAAATTCATTACTACTGGTCTTGCTAGCTTTTGAAGTCAATTATCTGGAGGGATGTCCAGGGTTTTGAAAAGCTGTTTTTCCTTGGCAGCTCTTATCTCCACTTCACAAACTGATGCACAGCCTCTGCAGTCACAAGGGCTGTGTGGGAAGGTGAAGCACTTAAGGAACCGATGAAAGAACTGCTCTTCCTGTTGCAGATGTGCATGCGTTGTCTATGTTATTCTCAGATATATTCATAAGGCACATGCTTTTCAACTGAAAGCTCTAATGTGTGGAGCTTGTCTGCTTTTAGCAGAATTTTAGCAGTTTTTTTTCTTAAATGTGCAGTTTTACTGTTTCCACTGAAGTACTGAAGTGACAGATGGTAAAAGAGCAGGAAGGTTAGCGGGAAGAATATTGTAGGAGTCTGTGCAGATATAAATACTTAGCTAATAAATAAGGTGGTGATAATAATCCTTGTGAATATAAAAAACTGAAAGCAAACTTGTTAATATCTCTCATCATTTTAATAATTATGCCTAAATCTAGCAGAACACTTTTGGTAAGTATATTTGATGGAGGAATCACTTTGTGTTGCCATGGTGTTAGGTTTTCTTTTTCGGGAAGAATCATGCATTTAAAAAATAAACCTTTACCTTGTTGCTATGCAAACACTACATTGTGTTATTACATCCCCAGAAAGCAACACAACAATACCGCAAGATAGTCAATATCCTGATAATATAAATGCTCCTTTTCTTTGGCCTTTCACTCAAATACAATGCTGCAGTCATACTTAAATCCAATGAATCCTCTGGAGTCCAGGCTGCAAAACTTCAAGTGTGCATGTCATTTATGTAAAAAAAAAATCAGCCACTATTCTCACACCTACTGTTGTATTCAGCCCCAGACTCCAATGTTGTAATAGAAAGATTCACTCCCAAGCAGGGAACATGAGTTCATATTTAATGGGATTTTGTTCCAAGTGTTCGAGGAGTTTCTCTTGCTAAAAAAGGATCACAGGTCCTTCCTAAGGGCTGTGTTTACATTGATATATGCAACACACCCACCATCCCACAGTGCAGTGATATGCTTGCTGCCCTATCCATCACCTTGGGCTTCCCCTGACATTCACACTGAATTATGTGAAGGGCCAGCTAACAGCTGCTTCTGGCCAAATTCTTACACCATTTTTCCATAGAGCTTTCATGGAATCATAGAATCATAGAATCATAGAATCA
>VXAV01000783.1:52108-79968 GCA_013399715.1 Alectura lathami | reverse complement strand
TCCAGCCTGTCCAGGTCCCTCTGGATGGCATCCCTTCCTTCAGGGCTATCAACTGCACCACTCGTCTTGGAGTCATCAGCAAACTTGCTGAGGGTGCACTCGATCCCACAGTCTAAGTCGTCAATAAAGATGTTGAAGAGCACCGGTCCCAAGACGGACCCCTGTGGGACACCGCTCGTGACCGGCCTCCACCTGGACATACAGCCATTGACTACAACACTTTGGCTGCGACTCTCCAGCCAGTTCTTTATCCATCGAACAGTCCACCCATCAAATCCACATCTCTCCAATTTAGAGATAAGGATACGATGTGGGACCGTGTCAAAGGCCTTGCACAAGTCCAGGTAGACAACATCCGTCGCCCTCCCTTGGTCCACCGATGCCGTCACTCCATCACAGAAGGCCACCAGATTGGTCAGGCACGACCTCCCCTTGGTGAATGCTGGCTGTCTCTGATCACCTCCTCATCTCGCATGTGCCTTAGCATCTCCTCCAGGAGGATCTGCTCCATCATCTTCCCAGGCACAAACGTGAGGCTCACCGGCCTGTAGTTCCCCGGCTCTTCCTTTCTCCCTTTCTTAAAAATGGGCGTGATATTTCCCTTTCTCCAGTAACCGGCGACATCGCCTGACAGCCACGACTTTTCAAATATGATGGAGCATTGTAAGTGAAAGATGAAAATAACAATACTAGAGTTCACAGCTTTTCCACTGCTATACATATGAGACATTTATGATACAGCATATATGACGCACGCCTTGGATGTGGTTGGCTCGTTAAGGTTCCGGGGCAGAAGATCACTAATTGAATAGGGACTGTTAAAGGAAGTGAAGCCAAACACTGTCCTCAGTGTAATTATTGTATCTATTTTGTTCAGAAGAGATCAACATTTTGCCTGCAGATTGGTTCAAATTTTTAATTACTGGGAATGTAGAACAGCAGTCAGTTACAGAATTCCTTCTAAGAAATTGGTTTAACACTGATACAGGAAAACAATTCTAAATCATCGTGAGATGGTGCTTTCAGCAACATTTTATAACTGGAATCCAATGGAAGCTGGAGCATTGTCTCCTTTTCCCCTTATACCCTGTTTTCAATACTACAGTATTGCACTATTTCATACTGTATCTGCCAGGGCAGATTTAGCATGCCACAAAATATGTCACCAATTAGCCCAGACACTAATTACGTTTTTCCTCTTGCTTTTCATAGGGACAATAACCAGACCATGAAGAGAAACTTCCTACTCTCTTTTAGGAGTTAGTGAAAGCAATGAATGAGATTGGTTCCATAGCCAATCTCCTTCGATTTACTTCATTAACCAATGAACTAATTAGATTCCTTCCTCCAAAATACACTTTCTGAGAGTCTTATTTCGGCAGTTACAAAGTCTGTCATGAATTTTTCAGAACCTCTTTAACCCATTTAATAATGGATTAACATTTAAATGGTTGAAAAGAATAATCAGTGCTTAAATAGTAAATAATGAGAAAAAACTCACAGCTCCAAAACTTTAAAGCTTATGATTCAACCAACTTCTTTTTTTTTTTTTTTTTTTTTTCTGCATTCATTACTCGCAGTTAATTGTGTGAGAGGTGGAAAAGCTNTCCCCTGGGGGCTGATGTTTTCAGTGAGAGGTAGTTATTTCTTTTCACATTCCTCTGAAGTGTCTTCTCAGAAACATCAGTGGAGTTGTTGGGTTGCTTATCTGAGTTTAAGGGGTGGATGTTGTCAAAACAAAACAAAACAAGACTGCAAAAATCAGAAAATGAACTTCAGTTTCTGAACCTCAATGTGTTTAGATCTTCAAACAGGCTGCATCTTCCCACCCTTGAAATGACCGACTTGTGAACGTAGAACTTGCAGAGCTGGTATCACAAGGTCCATTCTTTCTGGCAAGTTAACGCTAGGAAATTGTTCTTGGATGTAATTGCTTTTAGGATTTCAGCCATTCTGAGGCAAGATAACCATCAGTTTCTCTCAGATAAAATCCAGGAAAAGACACAACTCTGGTGTGACTGGACAGGAGTGTCCAGCCCTGAAGCCACAAAGTATACTCTGGGAGATTTCTGCTCACAGAAATTCAGAAGAGAGACATTGAAGTGCCAATAGCCCCCTCACATTCATAGATGAATGTTGGTGGGCTGAGAATTTACTGTAGAATAGACAATTATTGCCTGCGACACTTAACGCAGGAAGAAAGTCCTTAACATCTTTCTTCTCTCTGTTACGATATTTGTAATGATCGTTACTGTCACACATCTGTCTGTAGGCATATCCCGTCTATGCAAGCGCCAAACAGGGTTTCAAAGGCACCTCCTTCTAATCCGACCCCAACATGGTCATTAGGCAAAGAGGCATTTAATCATGTGGCTGTCTGTTCATCAAGGCAGATGTTTAGTAAGATGGCAGAGCGTATATATCTGAATGAAGACATGCAATATCTCTTACTCAGAGGGTAAGCACACAGGAAGGTCTAACAACACCCATCTCCCTATTTCTTAACTGTTTCATTTGTAAACACATAACCTACAACTTTCTTTCTTTCTTTTTTTTATATACTCATTTTTTTTCCCTGGGGAATTTTTCCAGCTACCTTTATGTGTCTGCATTTGAACTAAATTAACTGTCTGCAGATAAAACTTGCACCAAAACATGACTGGCTTAGTGTTTGCTAAGCATTACAGTCCAAGGAAGAAAAATAGATTTTTTGTGCGTTTTTACAGCCATCCACAAATTCATCTCTCCAGTAAGTTCTGCACATGATTCCTGTAATTTGCTATAACAGACATTCTATGACTTTGCTTTTCTTCCTACAAACAGGATTGAGCAAATTTCCTTTCACAAAGAATGCAAGATGCATAAAGTCTTGGATCCCTTCCCAAACATAAATAATATATTTAGAGAGACTGTGAAATAAAATTTCTCTTTCTTTCTTTATTTTTTAGTACACAATTTACATCTTTCATCTGAGCTGCCTATAAATTCAAGAGTAAATGTCATGGTCTTGATTCTCCAAACTTACTGGAAGATGAACAGTATCATTGCTTTCTAAGTCTTTATTTCTCCAGGGCAAATTCTTTTGACTGCTCTTATGACATTGTCTTCTATTTCCCCTATGCCATCAATCTGATATTCTGTTAATTAAATAGTAGTTTGGTGTTTACATCACTGAGAGAACAAAAACAAGCATCTGAACTCCAGTGCTGCATCTCATTTAATCCTGTTTCATTGAAATCAAACTTCACTGAACATGGTCCATGGCCATTTTTGTGAAATAAAGAAAGACCTCGGTACCTAGGAAATGTCTATGCATGAGGAACATCGAGAATATAGGGTCAGTAGTTTCATTCTCTTAAGTGTCTGGGTAAGGGCATTGAAAGATTTTGCCATTGTGTTCAAAGTACTGATGGCAACTTCTAAAGAGTCCCTGGCCTCTCTGAACCTCAATTCTTCTGCTCTAGAAAAGAAGTAGCAACACTGCCTTGTTTCATGAGAGTTTTATCTGAGGGGTTTTATTTGTGCCTAAGCCAAGTGGATAAACTTTGGATCTATGTAAAACTACGAAGAAATGGTCAGGAACTTGGCAGTAATACATTATGGAGAAACTGCATTGGAACTCATAAAACAATAACTTGATTTCAAGGCACTAATTGCAGTTTCCAACCCACAGCTAAGTCAGTAGTAACTATCAAGCATCCACTGGCATTTCAGTTGTTTGACAGAAAATTTTAAACTGATTACCTGAGATTCTTTTGGAAACAATTGATAAATAAATGAAGCTATAATGCAACACATTGGCTGCAATAACTTTTCTTCTTAGGACTTATCTGAAGGTCAACTTGGTCATATTTTACTATGCAGATGTTTTTGTAGAACATCAGCACTTTTAATGATTGTAGTTCCCCAAAACCCGGGGGAAGGTTTCGTGGCATTTTCTGTGAGGTTGGTAGAAGAACCTTCCAAAAACTACAGGCTGCAAACTGCTCTCAGTTATACTGTGCTCAAGAGGAAAACCCTGCCATTTCCTGGAAAGAAAAGCACTCTTGTTACCGGGGTCCATGAAAACCAAGCAGTGCTCCAAGCCTGCTAATGGATGCCATGATAATAAAATGATCTGCCTGTGTTCCCATATGCATATGCTGATGTCAGTGTATTCATCACTGCTTATAACATGCTTACCTTTTCTGTGTGAAGATTAAGCAAGAAGCTTCTGATAATCTTGCATTTTCTCAGCACTGTGGACAACAAATACCAAACGATGCCTATCACAAGGAGTTCCTCACCCACTAACGGGTGGCAAGAATTTTTACACTATCTGAATGTGGTATCTTGAAGCTAAGATCTCATTACAGCAGTTGTATTTTGTAAAGTCCTCAAAAAATGAGGAATGAGATTCATCCCAAGCTCCCTGTCAAAAAGACACTGGATTTCTTTATGCCTTGTTTTACACTTTATTGCTCTTAGGAGAATTTTTCTCCCCTGGAATTTGGAAGGATGTTGCTGGGTAGAATCAGATTTTAGTACCCGTGCTCTATGTACATTATATTTGGCCATGGAAATAATGGAAAAGACACAATATTCAAGAATGCTGTATAAGGACTGTAATATCAGTGTCAGTATCAGGGATAAAGAGGTCCTCCTTGATCAGTCTGAACGATCAGATACAGTGAACTTTATTGTCCCACCGCTTAACTGTGTAAAACTTTACTAGGATAACTCTTCAGAGATCACTTAAATCCTGCTTTTAGTGTTGTCACGTGTAGCCATCTGGCACTAGGACAAGCGCCAAAGGATGGCTTGTTTACTCCTTGGATTGGGGGATGGACATGCTTGACTCTAAATTGAGCCAAATTTCTGTGATATGTACAAATACTGCTTATCCCGTGAAAACACAGGTTTTCACAGAGCTTGTTATCTCAGTACTCATTCTGTGTATTCTGCCCTTGCTCTCAGTACTAAAAAGGCTTTATGTTTGGCAGGTCAGTAAAAACCAGAGCATCATCCTGTTTATTTTATAGCTAACTTCATTAGCAAGAAACAGCAAGGGCTGAAATACAAGGCTGTAAAAACCCAGCTTAGGATTGTAATGTAATGTAATTCAAGTAATTAGTCCACTTAAACTTTTTAATGTAGTCTCCATTTCCAAAGTGCTAAAATATTTCTTAATGACTTTTCTTCAGTTTGTCACTGGATTGGCATCCTATGTTTTGTCATCAAAAATCAGGCCGCATCTTAACATCTCTGTTAGTTATGCTAAAAAATCATTCGGTACATGTACACATGACAATCACAGAGACAATGGAAATATGTTGCTTTTCACTAGCTGTAACTTGTTGCACTTTTCATTAATAAGTCTAGAAGAATTTAGCTGTAGTATTTCACATCACCTTCAGTTTTCTAATGTTCAAAATATGGACTAAAGAAAGAGGCTTGTAACATTTCAGGGAATTGCCTTGCACCTGTGTTGTGCAGTTCCTCTGGATATGCTTAACAAATGTGAAACTTTATCCAGTAGATTTAGTGCTTTCATTGCAGATGTTGGGATTTAAAGATTCATTCTAGTCTAACAGGCTGTCCTAGCCATTCACAGTAGTGGCTGACCTATAGTATCTGTCACAATTTCTTATATTATTTATTCAGTAATAGCAAGAAAACAATTTCCATTCTGTGGGGGAAGGAAAAATACACAAACAAACAACAACAATACAAAGCAAAGACATTTCAGAGCATTCTATTTTTAATCTCTGGTCTATTGTTTACAAATCTTGATAAGAAAGTGACTCCTAGACAACTTTCAGAGAAAGAAGACCACATAGCTCCTTAAAGATAAACATTTGATGTATCTGAAAAACACTTAAAAGTGTTCAAAGCATCCTTCATAGACTTTTGAAAAGTAAGTGTAACTTTTAGACATACTTTGTAAATGTTTTGCATGGGATTCATGTCACCTAACTTTATCTAGAAGGAAGATAAGGCTCTAGGTTAAGCTGAATTCTCTCTACAGTCAGGAAGAGAATATTGTTATTGCTGTCATGATTGCCTGAAGGTATAAGCAAGACAGATATTTGAAAGGGAGGTAATATTTTCATTATGGCATCCTGTGCACTTGGAAACACCTGAACAAATCTTTCAGTTGCTCACATTGCTCTTCAGATCTGAAGTTAAAGGTGGAGAAAGAGATGTACTTCTGGTGGGTGATTCATCCCTTCCTAAGATAGATAAGATGACTCACTCTCTGTAGGTGCCTATTCATCTCCATTG
Source organism: Alectura lathami (assembly GCA_013399715.1). Taxonomy (NCBI): domain Eukaryota; kingdom Metazoa; phylum Chordata; class Aves; order Galliformes; family Megapodiidae; genus Alectura; species Alectura lathami. Next base: position 73,704 of record VXAV01000783.1, on the reverse strand, counting down.
ACCATAGAAGGATTCTAAACACCTAACTTAAAGATAGAAAAAAAAAAAAAAANAAAAAAAAAAAAAAAAAAAAAAAAAAAAAAAAAAACAGATAGATTACATGGACTCTACATGGACTCTACATTGTGGTTACAAGGATTTCTTACGTGAACTTTCTTCCTTCCAATTTTTGTGTCCGTTCAGATGCACGTTCTGAGTGTAATGCTTACAAGTAATTTCTTTAGATAATGGTAATCCTTTCTGTCTAATCTTACGTCAGACATATCACATTGTTTAGTGACTGAATTATCTAGTACATATCACTGCAGAGGAATAGCATACTTTTTGTTTTCCAATTTATTTCTCTCCTGCGAAACAGATCCAGGGACCTCCACAGATTACAGAACCTTAAGTTAATACCTGTTTGATTTTTAGTTGATGGTAAAATGACAGTACAGCTATTGCTACAGAGCAGTTATAGTTGAAGCATTCAGCATATGCTGAATGTATTTTTGTGATCTTTCTGAGGATCTCAGTGTATTATCCCATACTGTCCAGATGGCATAGGAATGAAATACCTTTTTTCTTTTGTCTCCAGCAGTATCAATTGCAGGATCCAGTCTTTGCTGGAGACTAATTCTAAATAATTTTGGCAGACATGGATGAGGTAGTGTTTATATAACAGAAATAAATACACGGATAAAACACAACACTAACTGCTTCTCTAGTATGTGAACCTGGAAGTGTGGTCATCAAATGGAAAGTGATAAGGGTAAATGTCACAAGTAGCACCAGTTCTTCATTTGGCTGGGCCTAAGCCTTTTTTGATCCTTTTCTTCCCTCTGTGGTGATGTCAGAGCTTCTGTGAAGAAAAAAGTCAAGAGAAGGGAAAGAACATATCATCAAACCATGCACTACTAGTAGACAGCACTACTCCCAGAAAAGAGCAGAATCATTTGACACTCAGATTTCCTGAACTCATCTATAAAAGCTGCCTCAGGAACCAACCAGATGCGTTTTGTGTTTTTCAAGGGACCTGACTGAACTGACTCTGCAGACTGGATATTGAAATCCAGCCCTTGAAGCATAGACATTCTTGTGTCAGTTGGGGTGTTTTTTATTCCAGTAGTTATTACCATTCCCCTCTCATCATTCTTGCTTTGATTGGTTCACTTGGCTGGCTGGAAGGTGACAACATCATCAGTTCTTTCAGAAAATGCTTGGTAAATGTCTTCCTTTATTTCAGGTCCCTTCTAGGTGTATTTGCCTACTATGGTCATACATGATGAAGACAATATTGAAGCTCAGGAAAGCTAAATCACTCTGTATGGGACTAAAGCCTGGATTCCATTTTTCATAGATCCTGCTGGAGGGGAGAGAAGCGAAGGCAGAGCAGTCACATTTTCTGTTCCTCCTCATCTCTCATGAAAGTCCAATGTCTTCACTCTTCTAAGCTTGCTTACTGGTGCGCATTCACTCCAACTGATTAGGTTCATGCACTCTGACTAGTGCACCTGCTGAGAGAGGCCAAATGCTGCAGACCATTAAGCATTTCACTGGAGAGCCAGGTCCGACATGCATTGCCAACAGTGGGCCCATTTGCAATTTGATTAATTTCGCCAATGTTGTGGATAACTAATTCATAATTTCTAGGGGTGCTCATGTATCAAGTGTTTGCAGGGTGAAGGATGAGAAACCCATGAACAAATAGTTAAGTCTGGCCTTGATACCTTTGTAATCAGATAATTTGCTATTAGTGACAAGCTACTTTGTTGTTTTCTTTTATTCTTTTTTTTTGGTTGTTATTTATTTATTTATTTATTATTAATTTTAATTGCATCCTTTCCAGCTAGCTATTAAGCTCTGAAATAGCTGTGTTTTTCTTCTGAAAATTTCCCTGAAATTCAGATTATGTGTTTTACCAAGTGTTGTAGGTGCAAGGAAATCTATAGGGAAGGTATGTAAGTTGTAAAATGTGGAGCACAGCAGTGAGCATGCCTTTGACGTTACTGGTCTGGCTGTAGAGTCAGTAGGGTATTATTCCTAACCTTGCTACCTGTATGCTTTGTGATTATTGGCACATGAATTAATCACTTCAGGCTTTACTCTGTACTCCAAGTGGCAGAGCCCAAAGTATATATTTTTTTTTCAGGCTGTCTTCATTATCTTCACCTTGTTTTCATCCTGTATTTTTATTCACAAGATCCTTGGTTTTTACTCCTTCTGGCATTCAGAATTCAAAGCCCTGCCCTCCTACCACCACACAAACCACACTGCAATCTTTTCTATATTTCCTACAGTACCTCGGTACATCTGCTTTCCCCAGGCACACCATGATCTCTCATGGGAAGATGCCATGACCTCCTTGTGCCTTCTCTTTTGGGCCCCGTTCATTACAATAAGGACAGGATAATTGTTTTGTCCCATGTAACCTTCTTTTGAATAGTTTGTAACCTTTTCACACTGGGACATCTCTTTACTGTGTATACTGAAAAAGCCTTGCATAGATAAAACTAGCAGATAATATTTTATGTTAGTGAAAATATCTCATAAAACATCTCACTTCAAGCTTCCTTTAGATGAGATCAGAGAGGTTCTTCTTTTAGACAAGATCGAACAGATGTGGTTGATCCTGTGCTGAAGAACCTTTCTCCTAGTGCACGTTTTTAAAACCATCCCCAACCCATTTTCACAGTGAAGGCTGTGAAAATACAAATTGAGTGGTGACAGAGAATCACAGAGTGATTGAGGTTGGAAGGGGTGTCTGGGCCAATCTGGTCCAACTCCTGCTCAGGCAGGGACATCTGGAGCAGGTTGCCCAGGACCACATTCAGGCGGCTTTTGAAGGAGGGAGACTCCACTATCTCTGTGAACAAATGTATTTACTGAAATAAATACATGATGGATCAGTATCTGTATTCAAGTTACCACTGAAGACCATGACCAGTATTAGGCTGTCTCTGGCACCCTTTTTAAGAGTCCCTAGAGCTGTGCATTTTAATTCATATAAGGACAGTAAGCTGAGCCATTCTCTTCTGAACTGTAATTCCCAAAGATGTGATAGATGCATCATTCGTTTGGTGTGGAGAGGACTGTGAGCAGGGGTCTCAGGGGCTTTCCAACTTTGTGAAAATTTTTGCTATGAAACTTTGTGCTTGTCCAGAGATCTCACCAGTACACAACAGAAAGATCACTACTGTGATAAAAATTAATTAAATGTCTGTGGAGGAGAAAGAAACATAGAATCATAGAGTAATAGAATCACAGAATGGTTTGGGTTGGAAGGGACCTTAAAGAACATCTAGCTCCAACCCCCCTGCCATGGGCAGGGACACCTCCCACTAGACCAGGTTGCTCAGAGCCCCATCCAGCCTGGCCTTGAACACTGCCAGGGACGGGGCATCCACAACATCTCTGGGAAACCTGTTCCAGGGTCTCACCATCCTCACAGCCAATAATTTCTTCCTAATATCTAGCCTAAATTTCCTCTCTTCTAGTATGTGACCATTATCTCTTGTCCTGTTGCTACATGCCCTTCTGAAGAGTCCCTCCCCAGTTCTCCTGTAGCCCCCCTTCAGGTACTGGAAGGCTGCTATCAGGTCCCCCTGGAGCCTTCTCTTCTTCAGGCTGAACAACCCCAACTCTCTCAGCCTGTCTTCATAGGCGAGGTGCTCAAGCCCTCTGATCATCTTTGTGGCCCTCCTCTGGAACCCCTCCAACAGCTTGATGTCCTTCTTGTGTTGGGGGCCCTAGAACTGGATGCAGTACTGCAGGTGGGGTCTCATGAGAGCAGAGTAGAGGGGCAGAATCACCTCCCTCTCCCTGCTGGTCACGCTTCTCTTGATGCATCCCAGGATGCGGTTGGCGTCCTGGGCTGCAAGCACACATTGTCGTCTCGTGTTGAGTTTTTCATCAAGTGACACCCCCAAAACATGAAGACTACATCCCAATATCTTATAAACTATTCAACACCAGTCTGAAAAACCCAGGGTTAAATAAATTGGTTACATCCAGCTTGCATTCAATTAATTATGATTATGCATGTTGTGTTGGGCACTTGCCTGTTTCCAAGGAAATATCCTTTTCCTGGCCAAGCCAGACCATCCCTTAATACGTGGACTTTATTCCATACAGTTCTGCAAGAAATACTTAATCCTTGAAATCAGTAGGTGTGCAGGGCTAAAATGACTGATTAAATGCAAAAGCCTTGAAATGGGAGGTAGACAGTGGACTGCTACTGACGTGTTGCTATGAAGTTTTCAGTGTTCCAGGGTCCAGCTCTTACAGCAACTCCATGATCCCAATGTCACGATTTTAGCCTACTGCACATTATCAACGAGGTGTTCTGTTCCTCATATTTGGCCCTCAGGCAGAAAAGTGAGAGGAAAGAAATTATTTTATTTTGAGACATCTGTTTTGAAATGTTGACTAATAAATAATGCATAAGATGGGATAATGTTTAGGCACTACAACACTGCATAGCTGAGTATAACAACTAACAATGAAAACCGTATAGTGAAGTTGAATTTATGTTCCCTCCATTTCTTGCCAGCTGAAGCTGAATAAGGTTGGGATACTATAAGCAAAGGGAAAAAAGTTTTGTTTTGTTTTTGTTTTCCCCAAAGCCAGCATTTCCCTAAAGAATTGCAGTGTCATTCCCAGAAAGCAACGTGAGCGTCCTGTGCTATCTGACAAGTAGGTACGCATATCATAGTACAGCTATCGGGTAGTAATCCTCCAGTGAGTCATCCTTCTCTCCTTTTGAGCAGTGCATCTCATTCATTGCTCAATGTCTTCATACGCCAACAGAAATACCAAGAAAACCTCCTCTGATTTTGGACTTCAACGAAATATGCTGTAACTTGTGGCACTTCAGGCTCACCAGCAGCTCAGGTACCCCATGAGTATTCATCTTCACCTGTGCTGACATCATCAATTGGCACAAATGTACTTAGAGTTTAAATGTGAAGCATTTTTTCTGGTCAGAAGCAGTGAAAACTCTGCCATGTTTTCTCATGAGTTTAGAAATCATAAAATCATAGATTATCTAGATCCAACCCCCCTGCCATGGACAGGGACACCTCCCACTAGACCAGGTTGCTCAGAGCCCCATCCAGCCTGGCCTTGAACACTGCCAGGGAGGGGGCATCTACAGCCTCTCTGGGCAACTTTTTCCGGTGTCTCACCACCCTCAAAGGAAAGGATTTCTTCCTAATAGCTAGCCAAAATCTACTCTAAAATCCATGTTGTCTAAAGAGTCCCTCCCCAGTTCTCCTGTAGCCCCCCTTCAGGTACTGGAAGGCTGCTATCAGGTCCCACCAGAGCCTTCTCTTCTCCAGGCTGAACAACCCCAACTCTCTCAGCCTGCCTTCACAGGGGAGGTGCTCCAGCCCTCTGATCATCTTTGTGGCCCTCCTCTGGAACCCCTCCAACAGCTCGATGTCCTTCTTGTGTTGGGGGCCCCAGAACTGGATGCAGTACTGCAGGTGGGTTCTCATGAGAGCAGAGTAGAGGGGCAGAATCACCTCCCTCTCCCTGCTGGTCACGCTTCTCTTGATGCAGCCCAGCCTGGGAACTGTGTTACAGGCTTGGGTAGGACCCAGATTTGGTTGGTTTTATGCATTTGAAGGCCAGTTTGTAACGTTACTGAAGTAAGCACTTCCCAATATTTGGGTTTCGTCAGACAGATTTCATCTGTCTCTGAAGAACACACTGTGAACTTTGCTGTCCCATTCTATGGCCTGCGGCTGCCTTTCTGCATGGCATAGTTCTTTCTCCAATTTTAAACCCACCATTTTCACTGCCATTGGCTCTTTAACTTTGTTAAAGCACTGCTCATTCATCATTTGTATTATAGTGGCATCGACAGAGCCACTCAGACTCAGTGCTATTGACCTACCGATGACCATGTTTCTTATTACTGGTTTCATTCTCTGACTGCTCTTTTGGATGCTACAAGCAATACAAATGGCAAAATAAGGAGAGTGGGTGAGCTTTTCTTCCTGGAAAAAAGAGAACTCAACTAGGGAGCAAAGAGAGATCAGGAAAGTGAGGCCAGTGACTGAGTGTGTATTTCTGAAAACAAATGAAAAATGTTTTCCCTAGGGTATGAGAAAGGCACAAGGCACAGAAAAGACACAGCACGATTCTAGTACCGTGATTCACAGACCACTCACGGTAGATGAGTCCATGATGTGTACTCTGTGGGTGCTTCAGCTGGTTGTGGTTGAGTAGAAAGAAATTTGTCAATTCAACCTTTTATAACAGTGTTTCATGTTGAACCAGAAGGAAATCTGAGCACTGGTTTCGTTGGACCGAAAAGCTAAAAAAACTATCATTTACTCGGTGCTGCCTGTCACCTAAGCAATGGTTGAATAGATTTCATTTGGGTATCCATAAACTAATATAGCTTGCAAAAAGAGAGAAAAGCTATTCAAATTCAAGGTTGTCACATAAGCATTTCTGAAACAGACATCCCTACCGCTTTGCCAAAAACAGAGTCTTATGTGAACCAGGCCTTTTCAACCAGATTTAGAGTCACAGTGTTAATGAAAAGTGTCCCAAAATCTAACTCTGGAGCAGAAAATCTAGACACACTTCGTGATATTTCTCTTTGATTCTTGTCCTTTAACACAAAACAGCTGCAGCATTTCTTTGGAAACAGTCACGTTTCACTACATTGTATCAATATTTATAAAATTTGATGGGTCTTAAAATATGTAAAAAGGGTTTAAATGAATTTAGCGGAGATCAGAGGAGTATTTTGCATTTTGTACAGATTTAATATGTCCCTCTGTGTTTAGTATCTCTCACCCATTACCAATTCATGAAGTGTCTGCTGGAATTAGTAAATCTCTTTCATTTACTTACTTAGAAGGAAATGTTTAATAGATGCCACATGAATTTTGCAAATTGCTCTCGTTCCGATGCTGATTAATAGGAAACCATGTAAAATGCATCAATAATTTCTTATCTTAAATTAGCATTCTCTCCTACTTAAATCTGGGGAATAGATGGAGGATCAAGATATTTTTCTTATACCTGTTTTAGTCATATTTAGTTCTTAATTGAGCTTCATATTAAAAATGAAAGGGAAGCATATTACAGGATGAAGATGACAGTGTCATTGCCATGGTCACTAAAGGACAAAATAGTGCACGTCTGTAAAATCATATGGCCAACCTCAAGTTGCCTCAATCACAGTGAAGCCTGAGAAATGCTTTCACTTAGGCAATTTTAGTCTAAATGATTAAAATCAGAGGAAGTAAAAAGTAATCTTATACACTTAATGTTAAGTGGAGTTATTTCCTAAGTCCCTGAGTGCAGCCTGACTGAAAAACAATTTTCTACCATGAGCTATGACTTAAATTAAGGTTTTTAAATATGGGTCCTTTTAAATTTTATTTGTGTTTAAAATTAACTGAATTATTTTTAGAAACTTTTCATGAGCAGTTGCTTTTCTTGTGTTGTTTCTTCTTGATGTTGTTGGTGTTGGTGCTTGAGGCTTATTTGAGGCATTTATTGCAATCATGGTGAAGCTAGGGGCAACATTTACTGAGGCTTAGTTGAGAAGTAATTAGGCTTCACCTGCAAGTGTCTGATTCAAACCCAGCCTAGACCCATACAGACCCAGGTATATTATCACCCATCAGCTCTAACTGAAATGAAGATTTTCCCCAGGAGAAAAGTACTCATGGCACAAAAGCTGAAACCTAGATTTACACGAGTCCTCTTGTTGGTAGCCTCAGGAAAGAGGGGAAACCCTAATCTCAAATATGAGCATTGCAATTAGTTTTTGTCACCTTCCTCCAGAACATGATCAAATGCTTTAGTAGGGCATTACTGCTGCACAAAGAAAACTAATGAGACTTTTCTCCTCGATTTCAAANTTTTTTTTCCAGGAAGATGGAAGGGGAAGATTATTGGGAATCAACTGCATGATTTGGTAGATCTTACTTTACTCAAGGTATCTGGTAATTCTTACCTCTTTGAGTAAACACACAAGCAAGGTCTGCTGATTTTGTGAACTGTCAGGTTCTATCACACATGATCAGTCATTGCTTGGGAGTATATGAGAGCAGGTAGGGGAAAACGAAGATCTTTGCAGTTGATGTAATCCTTATCAACTTGGAAGGACTGCTGTCGACAGTCGGATAATACACACATGGCTGCAGTCCATAGAAGTCCCACTGTAAGTAGACAACAAATCTTAACTAGTTGTTTAAACTTCCTCAGCAATCACAGGGGAAGAATTGGTAGTTTCAGAGGGTGATTCATCTCAGGTTAAGACAGAGGTCTAACGTAAGTGGGATGAATCACCCAGCAGAAACATTATGTCTCTCCAATGTTGCAAAAGCACCTACATAAGTAGACAGTTTAGAAATCTAACTCAGACTGCTGCACTTACTAGAAAAAAAACTGGGTACTGGTGTATTTAGGAGCTGAGAAGTAACAGTTCCTTGAATTGTCTAAGGGTTTGATGAAGAGCTGCAGGCTTGCCTTGCCTTTCTCATTCCCGTCCAATCCCTAAATTTGCTAGCATGCAGATAGCAGACACTATTACAGTTTTCATTTTGGAGATAAAAGATATGTAAGGGAACACAAGGCACATTACCACTCCATTAATCATCAAACAATGCTTAGTTACCCACAAAAAGATGTGCAAAGCTTGCATAAGCACACAAAAATTCAGAAAATGGGTTTCTCCAGCTGAAGAGCTAAGCACTAACTCCTGATAAACTATAGAGCCAGTGAGACTCCCCATTTCCTTTTGCTCTGCTCAGGCAACAAATGCATAGCGCTGACTGTGGCCAGGACGAGTTTACCAAGTTATAGGGCTTATTGCCTTTTCTCCTCTGAGTCCTAACAGCAATTTCTATAGGGAGACTTTCATATGTCTACCAAAATGATGTTGGATTACACATTGAAAATGGCAAAAATCAAGAATTAATGTTTTATTTGATTGTTTAATTTGATGGTTGAATATAAGGAAATGTGCTTTGATGCCACTTTTAGAGTTATTTGTGAAATCTGGGGTTTGAGATTTAATGTTTTGCATAACTTCCAGTTACTTAATGTTTCTTTGTACTTTATCCTGATTTTAAATTTAAAAATGAACCTTTCTGCTGTGAAGCCTTTACTGATGGTTGATTAAACAATCCATTGGAAAGATATCTTGCTGTGGGTCACAAAATTCCACTTTATTTATTTTCATTCTTTATTATTCACTACAGAGCAAAGGATTACCCTCAGCCAGCGATTAATGCAACAGTGTTAGTCCCTCTTCTGTTCAAGTAATAATAACACGCACTCCCTTGTTAATGATTTATGTTCACAAAGTACTTGAGCTCGCATTGATTTTTATAGCCACTATCTAGATGTAGTGATTGGTCTTCCTCATCGCATGTCATCAAAATAGATGACAGTCCAGCTCTTCAAGTATTCTATTTGATTATGAAAATGATTAGTGCAAATAAAGTTATACGAGCAGAATTTTACCCTGAAGTTTTATCTTTCTTTCTTTCAAAGTTAGCATTGATATATTTTCATTTAACTATGTAAAGTATATTTCAGCTCTTTCCGTTAATGGCAATATTATATATACAGTTTTTACTGTTTTAATTCTTGATATATTAGGCCTAGACACTGTGTTCCAGTGACCACAAAGACCTTCCTCAGATGAAAGGATTTCCTGATTTGTCTCTAAATTCTCTCTCCTCTCAGCATTCAGAGTTACCAAATTTATGCATGCATAAATGCGTTTCTCTGCACTGCTCTGGTTCTAACTGCACTGGTTATTTTTGCTATGGAATGGTTTCATCTTACAAACATATGCCAGTGCGCTGGCCATGATCTTGTGACTGCAAGGTGCTAATCTGACCTTTTAAGTTAGTGTTCTTGTATACTCTAATGTGTTTTACACTCATTGCATTTTGCTTTATATCACATGGTCCAAAATTTGGAGTTTAAAAACAAAGAGCAAACAGAAAGTAATCATTATTTTCATATGATGTGATAAACTATTGAACGAAAAGTTTTAGCCTTCATTTCTGCATACCCCTGGTTTATCTTTGCTAGTCTTAGGATTCTTTCCCTTTTGTTTCTTTTCAGTGGAAATATCATTGGGTCATTCCAAAGGGTGATTGAAACTGTTGAAGACATGAGATATGAAGATATGAATCACTCTGAAGTGCAGATTTTTCTCCTTTGAATTGAGATGTACTCAAAGTTAAATGGAATTAAACTATGACTGAACATATTTTGTGTGCTAATAGTTTATTCAAGCAGAGGTTGTGCTTGATGCCCATGTTCATACAAGTATTCTGCGTATATGCTCTCCACTGTTTGAACTATTTGGACTTTAAAAACATTTTATTACATTTTGACACCTCAAAAACCAGCATGTGACCCATCATGTAACTTGGTTGTGTAATATCAAGGTCCTACGTCAGTTCTGTTGCTTGGACTAAGCATCAGATCCACGGGTTGCACAAGTTCTACCTGTACAAATTGTCTTATGCCTATCATTTAAGAATAGCACCTTCCACAAAAATGTGCATTTCTAGATTGTTTTTAAAGTAATGTCACCATGTATAGTCTGATAGAGAATTATCAATTTACCTTACCTCTGAACTTACCAAAAATGACACCAATCGAATAAAAAATTCCAGCAACTACTTAGATACCAATGACTTCAGGTTCATTTGAAAGCTCACCACAAGTTCTAGACCTTGCAAATGTTGGTGTAGATACAACGAAGCCCGCTTTTCTGAAGGTTCTTTGAAGAGAGAGGGAAGCTCAAAGCTTTCTTTTATGTTCCTCTCTGTGTTATTTTTTTTATTTTTTTTTTTTCCTCAGCAGTCTTCATTGTGAAGATGTCATTCAGTGACATTTGAAATACCATCGTCATATCTTGTGATCCTTCTCTCTCTCCTTCCAGCCCTCTCTCTCCCATAAAGGTTACACCTACCTATAATCTTGCATTGTTTGTATAAACCATATAAGCAGATTAAACCAGTGACCTGCAGATCAACATCTCCATCATCTAGCAATATGTTTAGCTCTTTTTACTCTTTTATTCCTCATTCCATTAGCATTTAAGTGCTATTACTTTGGTACTTACCTTGTTCTGAAAGCAAAGAAAAAAAGGATAAGTGTATTTTGTACCTCAGTGTTTGAAATATAAGTAATTTTTTCTTAGCAGAGAAAACATTTTCTTCCTTTTTCCTTCTTTAGTTTAAACCCTGTTGAATCTATTAGCCTTTAAAATTTTGCATAAAATAATTTTGCATGGCTGCTGCTTAAATAGAAACCATTTTATCATAGACCATATTTGGTGACTAACTGGAACTTACTACTCTTCAATTTATTTTCAGACTTTTTACTTCTGCTGAATATCTTTGGTTTAGTGTTCAGGCACTGAATCTTTAGCAAAAGTGCTAAGTAAGGCCTGCGGGAACAACTAACCTGTTGAGGTAATTTGAATGTTTTTTTTAAATACTCTTCAGTTTTATGGAGGGTGGGGAGGCTCAGTTGGGGATTATGGGGATTTACCCTCTCTTGACAGTGTCACTGTTCAACTGTTTGAGTTAACATTTTGTAATTTGTATAACTAAATCATGAGATCTATAAAAGGCTGGGTTTTCAGGGGTTTAGAAAATGCTGCTCTTTAGATAAAAGGATAGTCCTGAAAAAATGTCTGCCTTGCTGTCCGTAGGAGAGACCAATGGTGCAATTTGTGTCTGTGTGTGTGCCCACAACACATAAAGCCCGTGTGCAATCAGCAGTAATTCTTATATAAAGCTCTAAAACTTACAAGATATGCTAGACTTTGCTTATAAACATGCCCAATGTTGAAAATATTTCTATGACTTAAAACTAAGTCTGGAATTCATCCAAACTTTTTAAGTTTTGAAAACTGATGGAAAATTAGTATGCCCTGTTATTTTTCATTTTCAGAAGTAATTGAGTTCATGATTCTTGAAGATGCCCCTACACACCAAGCAGAAGGATGTTTTCCCATGAATTTCTTACCCAGCAGTACCAGAAGGATAATTATTTTGTGATTCCTATGTCCAAGAGATTTCGGCTAGAATAAACAAGTATCTTACTATCAGAAGGTATCCATGCTGAGCTTAAAGTTGGTTGCAGATTCAGCTGGCAAATTTAAAAGTAACCCAATCTGTTTCCCTCCTTGTCTTGATGGTACGTGCAATCTGCTTTTTTTTTTTTTCCAGACAACACTGATTGCATTATGTTATGATTTTTACAGCTCTGAGCCCTTTGAAGTAAATCATAATATCTGCAACAGCAAAAAATAACCTGCATTCTTGTAGTGTGCAATACACTTTAGGTAGAGAAATTCATTAGATGGAGATGGAGATTTAGATTTAGGTTGGGAAACTCAATCTGGTAGGTAACTGAATGAGGCACTAAGGTTTTTAAAGCTGTAACAAGAATGTCTTAGTACTGTTACATGTATTCCAGACTCTGAAGTAGTTTCAGTACTGGTTGGATGTACTGTTAGGCTCATCTGAGTGAAAAATAGAGGAACAAAAATAATAGGCTGTGTATCAAAGCTTCAGGAAACAGCATGAATAGAGGCCTCTAGGGTGCTAGACCAGTGTATTTACTGTACAGATATCAACCAACTCATTAAAAGGCCGTTAAGCAAATTAAGAATGTAGGTAACCACTCCTCACAGCCTGTTGTTTATTTGCAGGTCAATGTAGGCTAATAGAGCTTTTTGTTCTTCACAAACACTTTCCATGACATTAACAGATTCCAGTAGAAATCTAGTTCATTTATTACCATTTCAGGCTCACTGGAAGAGATAAATAGGACATTAAACATGTACAGAAGTTTAAATTGGCAAAATCCCATCTGTTCTCATCCTTGCTCTAGAAATACAGGAGCCTACAATCCATCAGCCTTGTGGCATCAGCCCAGCAATTAAGGATGCTGACAAAGTCCTTTCAGAGTGGCATGTTCGTGCTGAATGCAAAGTGAATTTCTGTATTCAGGACATGCGTACAGTACATGCATACAGGAAGGGGGCAAAATGATAAAGGCATTTTTCAGCTCATTTCTACTACAACAGAGTACTGAAACAGAAGTAGTGAAGCTAAATCCAGCTCTACTGCATCAATAATTACTTTCTATGAAATCATGAATCTGAACCAGCATAGTTAATATTCCTGATATTACAACCTATACATTAAAATTGTCATATAGCTGAAGGCCACACAACAAGTATCAGGTATGAAGTAGGATTCAGGGCTGAAACAGCTACAGGAAGAGTTTTAAGATGGAATATGACAGTGATTTATTGTGAACCTACCCCCTCTGTAGGATTATGCAAGATCTGAGAATGCAGTTAAATCTCAAGAAAATCGCTCATGTCCGTAGTAGCAGATTTTTGCTGGCTTAGTTTATCTGACAGCTGGAAACTGGGATTTCCAATCAGCACCTTGCCAGGACATGACAACCTCAGGAGCCGGACTTGAAAAGCTCAAGAGCTAATATAGTTAATTCCAGTCAAGACACAAGTAATGCCATATAGAATCACGATTTCTCAATTGGGAAACTTCATTTAGCTTTCTGTAACAATTTTGTCATACCAAATTAAATCTTCTCTTCAGAACAGGATTATGGAATACTACTCCAAGTGCTACTCCAAGTGATACTGCTCCAATAAATACAAAAATTATCTGATTTGCATAGCTCTGATTTGATTCAGGTGTTTTAGTTCATACACTCTTTTGAGAGAGAACTTGAAATCTAGTGGATCACAGAGATGTGCCTGTACTTCTCAGTAGATCAGTCTTCAAATATAATTAAATTGTAAGTATGTAGAAAGAAACTACAGAACTAGAAGCTATAATCTGGCAGAGGGAGAGGAAGGGATGAGGAATAGGAAGCAGGTACTAGGACAAAAGGAGAAAAGATAACCTCCCCTCCATATATATTACACCTGCTGTAAAGGAATGTAAGCGTTTCATAGTCAAGCACTAAGCAGCTATGAAATAACTGAAATAAAATTGCTTCTGCGATAAGAAATTGTCTCTCTAGTGAATCTGTATTATGATTTCTTCAATGACAGTGTCACAATCCTGCTTCAGTCTCTCCATAGCTTTCTAGTACAAAAGGATGTGGAGCACAGAGGGACCTCTGTCTTCTTTCAGACCTTTTATCTTTACTTACATGCAAGAGTAGTAATTCCGCTCTTGGGATGTTTTCTCCTCCGAGTTACTCAGTTCATTTAAAGCTATTAGGAGAACAGTTCCTATTTATAAACCAGCAAGCAAAAAGTCAAAATCTCATCAGTCAGAACAACTTTTGTCCATGCTTGAATTGTTATTTAACTTCACAATGGTGAACACAATGCCATGATAAGAAAGTGATGAATAAATCAGACCATCTGCTGCCTAAGGGAGGCAAACTTTTGTTCCCTGTTTTTGTGGGTTAACCCCAGCAGGCAGCTAAGCTCCACAAAGACTCTCACCCACTCTCATAGAATGGGATAGGAAGGAGAACTGGAAAAGTGAGAAAACTCGTGAGTTGAAATAAAGAATATTTAATGGGCAAAACAAAAGCTGGATGGGCAAGCCAAGCATAGCAGCAAATTCATTCTCTACTTCCTATTGTCAGGGAGATGTTTAGCCATTTCCAGGGAAGCAGGACATAATGATTACTTGGGAAATCAACCACCATAAATCAGAGTATGCCCCCTGTCCTGCTCATGACTTCGTATGGTATGGAATATCTGGGGGCTCAAATCAGTTGGGTAAGAACTGGCATCCAGCAATATCTGAAATATTGTAATGTACCTGAGACATCAGGGAGGACACCATGCCTCTTGGAGACCCAGACTCCTCTGGACTATCAAATGGGCTCCAAGAGCAATATGCTAGGGTATATCAAATAGCACTGGGTGCTTTTGTTTAGGTACCTTAACTGAGTCTGTAGTCAACAAAACCAATAGATTTTAGTGTTTAAATCAAGTCTTCCTAAGGAAGGTACATACACTACATCAGAAGAATTGTACCCTAAACTCCTGCCACTTTATGACTCAATGTCCTGCAGCCACAGTAGAATGTCATATAATTGACATTCTGGTTGCTAAACCTCCTTCATGACATCCCGGTTGCTAAACTGGAAAAGCACGGGTTTGATGGACAGACCACTAGCTGGATAAGGAACTGGCTGGATGGTCGCACCCAGAAAGTCGTAGTCAATGGCTCAATGTCGAAACAGAGACCAGTGACAAGTGGTGTCCCTCAGGGATCGGTACTGGGACCAGTGATGTTTATATCTTTGTTGGAGACATGGACAGTGGGATCGAGTGCACCCTCAGCAAGTCTGAGGACAACACCAAGCTGTGTGGTGCCGTTGACATGCTAGAGGGAAGGGATGCCATCCAGAGGGACCTGGACAGGCTGGAGAGGTGGGCCCATGCCAACCTCATGAAGTTCAACAAGGCCAAGTGTAAGGTCCTGCACCTGGGTCGGGGCAATCTCAAGTACAAACACTGGTTGGGCAGAGAATGGCTGGAGAGCAGCTCTGAGGAGAAGGATCTGGGAGTGTTGTTTGATGAAAAACTCAACATGTGCTGACAATGTGTGCTTGCAGCCCAGGACGCCAACCGCATCCTGGGCTACATCAAGAGAAGCGTGACCAGCAGGGAGAGGGAGGTGATTCTGCCCCTCTACTCTGCTCTCATGAGACCCCACCTGCAGTACTGCATCCAGTTCTAGGGCCCCCAACACAAGAAGGACATCAAGCTGTTGGAGGGGGTCCAGAGGAAGGCCACAAAGATGATCAGAGGGCTTGAGCACCTCCCCTATGAAGACAGGCTGAGAGAGTTGGGGTTGTTCAGCCTGAAGAAGAGAAGGCTCCAGGGGGACCTGATAGCAGCCTTCCAGTACCTGAAGGGGGGCTACAGGAGAACTGGGGAGGGACTCTTCAGAAGGGCATGTAGCAACAGGACAAGAGATAATGGCCACATACTAGAAGAGAGGAAATTTAGGCTAGATATTAGGAAGAAATTATTGGCTGTGAGGATGGTGAGACCCTGGAACAGGTTGCCCAGAGATGTTGTGGATGCCCCGTCCCTGGCAGTGTTCAAGGCCAGGCTGGATGGGGCTCTGAGCAACCTGGTCTGGTGGGAGGTGTCCCTGCCCATGGCAGTGGGGTTGGAGCTAGATGTTCTTTAAGGTCCCTTCCAACCCAAACCATTCTGTGATTCTGTGATAACCGGGCTTACTGTGGACAAGTATGATGCAGGTATCTGAGTTTAGCATGGATGACTCCTGCTTAGATGGAATACCAGCAGGTTGCATATGCCCTCCTAAACAATGGCTGAACGGAAAGCGCAAGTCTAACTCCATCATTCTGGCTCTGACTTGTTTATATTTGGTTCCTTTGTTTTTACTGTTGCCTATTATTCTTGGTGGATATCCTATGACTGATTTGGAAAACTGCAGCAGTTGCTGTGATTAACTTGTCCAATTCCAGGGATTTGACTCAACAGTATCAGTTTTTCTGCCAGCCCCTAGCAAATATTATATAAAACTTGCTGGAAATGATGCTGCATCTCATAAAAAACTGAGCTTCTATTTCATACAAAGCAAATCTGAAATTAAAATATGGGTCTTCTTTGACAGACAGTATATTTCTTTCTTCTGTGTTGCCACAAGCAAACTCAGAGAGATAATGACCCTGGCCTTGGAGGGCCACATTATTCACCATGTACAGTAAAAAGTAATGCTGCCTCCGTGTACTACCTATACCGCTTTTGAGGCCTGAATTACCTAGCAAACATAGATGGATGAGTGATCGGTCTTCAGTGTGAATTGTTTCTCCTTCCTGGAGCTTTGCATACCAGTGTCTGTGTGTCTTCCTCCTTCCTGCCGATCACTGTAAAAAACCTTTTTCCTTCTCATAATAGCACAGTTCACCAACAAATTGAAAGATGGATACCTAATGTGAGATGACTGCAGTGCTAAAGGGAAATGCCTTCTGATTATGTTGTGGTGGAAAGAAAAAGATTGAGAGCCTCAGAGTTCATCTTATTTTCCCAGAGAGAGTATATAAAACATACGCACTCACTTGCATCATTTGAATGCATATATAAAGCCATTTTGTTGTGTTCCCAGAAGCTCATGAAACCCGGAGCAATCTACATCAAAGCTAGTTGAAAAGTACATCTGAAGGAGGACGCTCCATAGCTTGCATATATCCTCTATTCCCACCAAGCTGTAGGTTACAGTCAAGCACACAGACAGTGCTTTGGAAGGGTTGAAGTCAGAGAAAGTGCTGGAGGACCGGTGGTAGCACACAGAAGACTGAATGCTCAGGGGACTGAGGTCTTGTTTAGCACAGGCTGGATGACATGTAATATAAGTGATACTGGTCTCAGGAGTAGGCTTGGCTCTGTGTACCTACCACAGTTAATTTCTGCCTCTGGTCAGGTTCACATATGCTCCGTCTTCCTGCCAATACCTTCTCTACTTGCAAATGACAAAGAAATAGGTATGCTAGAAACAGGTATCTTTCTCTCCTACAATGCTTAACTACTCCTGACAGAGATTTTAATGCAAGTATCAGTTTTGGGCTTCCTATAAGGAGGCCTGATTTGATCTTACAAGAAATGCTAAACACAAAATATCCATTTTCAGTTTTTCCATTTATAAGCAGTATGTGGCAACGCAGTCCTAACATCACAGAACCTTCACAGGAGAGTATCAGCTGGAAGGGAAGGCATTTATATACAGTCCTGCCTCTTGAATAGGGTGCACTGCACTATTAAATTTCCTCTTCCTCACTGCTTTGACTCGAATGGAAAGGAAAATTTCTTGTTAGCTAAAATGGTGCCATAAGGGATCTCGTGCACTGAAGTACCTGGGGAGTGTAATCTAAACCCCTCTAGTGATTAAATTTAGGAAGACTGCTGGAAAAAAAAAAAAAAAAAAAATCTCTGATTCTATATTACAATGTTTATATTTTCAGTGTGGAGATAAATATATTTTCTCATCTGTTTTTCTCATCCAAAGAAGTATCTTTTTGCAGTCCATAAACTAGCAGCATGGTGTCTGCAGTTCCTCAGAAGAGGTCCTTGCAGAACTTCTTTTTACCTTCTCACAGTTGTATGTTGCCTTCAGACAGCATCACCTGAAAAATAGAGTGGAATTGTCCTTACAACTTCAGAAGGCATTATTCCCCTGCAGTGGGAGGAATTTGCAGCTTTCCATGACTGGAGAGGAGAATGCCAGAGCAGCTAAGCAACATGATCAAGAGCACCCAACACTATCTGTGGCAACTGCAGTTTATTCACTTTCCACCTCACTGACTAAGGAGTCATGAGGTGTTTAGATATTTCGGTAGGTGACTTCAAAGCTGGGTCTGCACCATCCTGAAACACTCATCTCCAAATGATCATCAATCCTCTGAACTCTCCTTGCATCCCTGCTTCCAACATGCATTTATGTCCAGCATGTAGTGTTAGGTTTAATACAGCAAAGTCAGTTATTCATTCTTCTTCTTAAATGAAAATATGAAAAAAAAAAAAAAAAGAAAAAGCAGTTCCAAAGTATCTCCATTATGATAATACTTACTTCTGGCAGCTGGCCAGGCAGCTCCGAGACTGCAAGGCCTGCCTACCATGAAAATAGAACTTTGCACACCAGACCTGTCAATCCTAAAATACTCATAAATCCTAGCAATTATACCCAGATTCTCACCCAGCTGACTCTTGGCAATTATCTCCTGTAGCATTTGTTAAATGCCCAGCCTACTCAGAGGCTGGATTCACTGTTGTATCTCAATGGACTTTTCATCACATTTATTGCAATTGTCTCCTTTGGATTTTCTCTAAAAATAATGAGGACAAAATTGAAAATACAGTGAGAGTCTTGGTTATCAGAACATCCCTCTTATCTAAGTGCTCTGGGATCAGTTATATGACTACAAAATCTGACATGCATTGAAAATCTCAGTGCATTTATTTATAACTGTGCATACCCAAACAAATCCCCTGGCTCCAATCATGTTCAGATAAACAGCCTGAGGCTGCATTATTTTATTTTTAAAGGCACGACTTGCTGTTCAAATACAGCCAGCAAAACAAGTCTGTGCCGCTTAATTTTCCTCCTTAGAGTGCTGGGAACTTTTTAGCAGAGGCCCTGTTTGATTACATCGACTATTAGTTTGGATTTACAGGGACAGAAAGAAAGGGGAGGGCTGGAAGGCAGCGCAGGTGCACATCAAAAAGAGTTGGGTGAAATGTCTTTGCTCTCTCTATCGCTGTAGAGAAGCAGAGGAGCCCGGCTATGCTGCATTAGCTGTCTTAGTGTGAATAATGCAGATTTCTGCTACTTACATGGAAAGAAAGAAAATTTTTGCTAGACTGAGCCTGAGCTGAGGTCAGCTGAATTAGTGAAAGGACAATTCTGATTTCAAGGGGCTTTAGATGAAGATGCGTCTCACTGGTTGCATCTATGTGCCTTGGAAGTACCTTTAAGTACAGTGTGGTTCATTTCCAGCCACAGCCTGCTAGCAGGACTGTGGCTCAGGCATCGTGCTGACTATTTGTAGCCTGACACACTCTAGGGATATGTTCCATCAGTGCCTGTGATTTCAGGCTTCCTTTCTACGAGACTTTCTTAAGGACCATTCAGGGCCATGTGTAAGAATTAGAAGAAACAGAGACACTCAAACTGTGATGTCATGAAGGCTCACAAAGAGCCAAATGTTATCTGTGGTGCCTTGCATGGACATTATGTTGAGTCTTGCTTCTACGGCCTAGTATTCTCCAAAACGATGCTAGCTCACACCTGGCTAGCAGCAAAAGCGGATCAGAAAACATGTGAAAAAAAATATGCCTTTTTGCCTTTTTCTCCAGAACCTCAACATTACTAAATTTGATTTCTTCTAAAAAAGAGTTTACTGTTCCCCATGAGATAAAAAATGATGTTAGTATAATCAGTTATGTTTCATTAGTGTCAAAATATTATTTTACAGTACATTTTATTCAGTTCCTTCTTCATTGTAGTAAGGACTAAAGACACTGGTAACGTGAAGATATTCATTCAAAAGGAAATTAAAGTAGTGTTTTTACTGAATGGAAAAGAAAACATTTAGACATTGTCAAAATTAGAACATGAAGTAATGACGGTTCCTTTTGACATTTCCATATTAGAAATACCACTAGAACAGGGCACATTACTTGGAAATGTTTAAATTAAATTGCACTTTCCACTGAAAAATTATCTTCTCAATTTTATTCGTAGTTGATTTTCCTACTCCTTTTCATCTTTTTGATTTGTGTGTGAAAGATTCCCAGCCATTCTTTTCAAATAAAGCTATCGAGACCTGCGGCATGGATATACTGGGGAAGAAGTAGTTTGTTTGGTTTTTTACTCACTTACTAACACAATTTCAGTTGCATGATGTGAAGAGTTTTGCATAGTACTCATTTCCACCAAGTTTTAACCCAGGCCAGATATACCAATTCAAATTCCTAACTTGTATTGTCCAGACTGGAACCAGGACCCCAGGACATAGTTATCTATATCTCCTTCAGCAACATTTGCAATATGGGCCAATTCAGATAATTTCAACAGAAAAACATGAAATCCTTAAATACTTTGTGAAAATAGATGGCCTAATGGAAGAGAGAGATAAATTAATATCCCTACTCAGAGAGAAATTTCTCCCTAAACTGAACTCTTAGCAGACATGAACAAATCCCTTTATAATCCCCACAAGTCCAGAAGAAACATTTGGCACTTTGTTGGTTTTTGAACCATTTACCAAAAAGAATCACTCAGGAGTTCCCTAGCTGCTCCTGTTTATCAATGAGACACACTGACTAATACTAAGACTTAAGAATGTTGTATTTGCTTTTCTGCGGTTACATTAGTGTATAATAATAGTTGAACAATAAAGTTAATATTGTATGCCTAAAATTGCCTAAAATTGTTCTTGTATGGTTGAGTAACATTCACAAGTCCAAAAAGAAAAGCTAAGCAAGTCTCTGCACTGCCAGATACTCTCTAAGACATCTCTAATATTTACATCTCTTCCAGAGCCACCAGGATGCCAGTTCATCTAATAAAACCTTGCCATGGGCACCACTGCTTCCTGTGCATGTCAAGCTCAATGCATCCAGGCCGTGATGACTTAAAGGTGCATAAGCAGATCAATGTTATTTTGGCTGTCCAGGGAAACAGGGTGAACTGTGCTGACTGAAAATCACTGTTAGTAACATAAAGGGCAGAGAAGCATAGTGAGTGGAGACCACTTATATGCCAGAATAAGCATATGACTTTAAAAGAATAACACACGTTTAAATACAAGAAAATCAAGGCTGATCGGCAAAAGACTTCTGAGGGAGATAAATATTTGGCTCTTGGAGCTAGTGTATTTTGTCCCTAAATACATAGGCTATAGATCTTAACAGATCTTTCCTAGTTTTCCTGAGAACAACGGATAATGACACTAAAATGTAAGAGTGGAAGACAAAGCATAGCATAAAAAAGACTAATAGCATAAAAGACTGATTTAATAAACATGTTGTGCACAGGAGCTGTACCCATATTCAAATGAAACCTCACTGA
>VXAV01000783.1:19244-29838 GCA_013399715.1 Alectura lathami | reverse complement strand
TCACCCAGAAATAAAAAGATAGGTTTTTTTTTTTTTTTTTTTAGCAAGGAAGTTAGAGGAAAATGCATTTCTTTTTCAATATTAAAAAAGAGTTGTCTTTACTGTTAGTAAGTTTTTGCAGTCTGTAGTGGCTTGGAATTTCACAAGAGACTTGTTGCTGTTTCAAATATGTGAGTTTTTTACCTGAAAATCCACAGAAAATTAATTATATTCTAACAATTTCTTAGGTCTCAATGAGCTGCTGTCACCAAGTAATCAGTATACCCCCAGCATCCTCATTGAGGTTTCCAAAGTGCTTTCCTCATAAGAAGNTCCTGTGGCATGTCAAATAGTTAAGAGGTGCTCATCTCTTAGAAGAAGGAGTAAGAAGCTCGAATGGAATGGAGAAAAGCAGAATTGCACAAGGGAGTTGTTGAAAAAGCTAGAGAAGTCAGAGTAAAGGTTTGGAGAATGGACAGAACAGATTCAATGTGTACAAGGGGATAGAAATAAAGTGTTGGAGCAGGAGAATCCCTCATAATGTGAAAAGGTTTTGGTAGAGCATTGAATGCAAGTGCCCTCATTTTGCATGCCTTTACTACCAGCAGGGACGGGCATCAGCTCCAAATCATTGACATCTAGATGTAGATCCCATTACTTGTGCTGGCAGCCTAGTCATACTTTCTGGTATTTTGTGTAATCAGATGACATCACAGTTTCTTCCAGAAGATCCCTGCCCACTTCAATGTGGAGTAGATGGATCAAGTTTGGGGATACATTGGACTTAAAGAGTCTGTTGCCTGTGAGATCATCATAACACTTTTTGCAGAAAATGGAATTAAAGTGAGATGGTAAAAAACAAAAGTGTACAGGAAGAGAAGGGTTGTCCTCCAAGTATTGGAAAGTGGAAGCTCTCTGAAGGATGGGAAGTTTTTTCTGCCTTTGTCACTGAGCATATTACTTGAATTGAATATTTGTTGTGATTCCATCTTGTTCGTTTTCTGAATGGAGAGGGTGAGACATTCAAGGACTGGTTTGTTTCTGGCTAAGCTCTCCCAGCTACAAGAGAAGATCATTGGAATTTGAATTTGAGTGTAACAGGTTGTTAAATACTCTGGAGAACCGATGTCAGACTCTCAGGTAAAAGTAACACAGACAGTGTTGCGTATTTATATGTATGACATTAATAATGCCTTCCCAGCTGGCCTCCCCCCTCATGCCGATAGGTGATCAGAATTCTTCTTTCCCTCACCTGTTATCTTACTTTTTTTCAGCCTCTGCTTTGCTAAGAAACTACAGAGCACAGGTGAGGTATCCTGTTTTCTCTCCCTGCATCTCTTTGGATTCCAGTTTTTCTGTTCTCTGCTGGAATTTTAAGGAAGGACTTGAGCTGTTTGGGTGATTATTTATGTTCATAGTTCCTCAGTTCTATCAATCAGTTCCACTTAAAGCTATTCCCTCAAATACTTTGTGTCTGCCATTGTTACTATTATATCAGCACTGACCAAGTCCCTCTCTCAGGGCTGTCTTACTTCTGGCAGGACCAGATCACCTTCCGTTTTCTCAGTCAACATTAGGCTTCATCATTGTAGGTAACCTTAAGTGCTTTTGTGGGCATTTCAGCATCTCTTCTGCCCAGCTTCCTCCACAAACTCCTCACTTTCTTCTCAGCTTATTTACTGCAGCAAAAAAATTGTGGGGTCTCGCTTGTGAGCAACACTTTCTACTTGTTTTTGTTTTCTTTTTCTTCTTTTTCTTCCTCTTTTTCTTCTTCTTTTTCTTCTTTTGTCTTCTTCTTTGTCTTCTTTTTCTTCTTCATCTTCTTCTTTTTCTTCTTTTCTTTCTTCTTCTTCTCCTCCTCCTCTTCCTCAAGTCCTGCAGGAAGGCATAAAAATGACAAAAATATAATCAACTCTGAGACACTGCAGCTTCTCTTTCATGATGTCTCTATGGAGAAGGCAGGTTAGCTAGCTCCTTTTGTACTCATTGTAAAGAATTGAACTTGTAATTTCAGCTGTCATTTGGAAATCGGGCTCTGGATCCAAAGATGGTAGTAGACAGCCTTACTCCTTCTGTACTCTTTTTGCCATTTCCCATGAGGAGCTCCTCTCCTGGGTACATCATGATCCTGTCTTCAATTCCAAGAAGACACCAATTTTCTTGATTCTCATTACATAACCTTCAAGGATGTTTAGATGAGCTTGTTACTGACGTTTTTCCTTAGCTTCTTATGTAGACAGCTCGACAGCTTTGGAGCTTGTCATCCCAGAAGCTGTGCTAGTGGAGAGTCAGTGATTTAAAAACTTAATGACACAGATGCATTTTTATGAAATATGTCCCTTTAATCTTCCCATTATTGTAGCAAAAACCTCAGTTCTAAAGCCATTAACCTGGTGATCAGGAAGGGAATATTCAGGAACAAACATGCACAAACCAGCTCTTCTTAAATTTCTCTCCAGTATATCATCCCAAGTCTCTGACTAGGAGCCTGTATTAACTGTGTGTATGCCCACAACTTGGCAATGCTACGGAAATAGTGTAAGTGCATTTGTATGGATCCAGGTGTCACACTTTTCTAACCACATTTCGGTTGGTGTGCGTCCGTCCTCTATATTGGCTTTTGCCTTCTATTCTGTGTAAAAATACCTCATGGGCTACTTATAAGGAGGACTTTCAAAAAACTGCACAAGAATAGACTAAAAGAATCTAGGGAGAACAGAATGATTTTAGAAAGAAATATATATAATTCCATTTGTCTTAAAACAAGGAAATGGTCAGAGAAGAGAAACAAAATGAACAAACCTATGGAACAATTTGGATTTGAAGAATCCAAGAGCAGCTTAGAATTCTTCGGCCCAGAAAAAAAAAAAAAGTAATTGAAATTTAGTTTAGCCTAAGTCTGCAAGCATGAATGGTACACAACGGTTATGTGAGGGATGCAAGTGTAGACTGAAGATCGCTCTGCATCTTGAGATCAGAGGAAAAGAATCCTCTGGAGCACTTATTACCCTTAGCTTGCCTGACCTAGGTTTGTGCTATAGGCAGAAGAAAAAAAGCTAAGTCATAATACCTGTGAGAGGTGTTTCTTAATGACTGCATAACCAGATGGAGGAATCATTTACTGAAATGTATGTATTTAAAATGTAGGTGTCTACATCTGCACTCTGTTCCTCCCAAACTTTCCTTACAGCGAATGGAGGGTGAGTCAATTGACTTAGTGAAGCCTAAGACACGATTCATCTCATCCTAAAATAAGTATATAACATAGGTTGGACTGACTGCACACCCAACAGGCCTGTTTGTTTTCAGGTGCTGTAGAAGTGAGACCAAGGTTCAGGTATAAAAATCTACATTGTAATTAAAATCAGCATATCAACTTTTTCTGTCATGCCTGAAAGCCCTGGGGATACAGTTTTCTGTAGCATCCATTGTTTTCTTGACTTCAGCTGTCCTAGCAATTACATGCACAAAATAGCAGATGGCCTCTCAGACAGATCTCACAAAGCTTTACTATGGATCCCCACTCAGCTGTCAGGTCTTTCTTCTAGTAACCTGAAAGGAAATAATAATAATAAAAATAATGATGATGATGATGATAAATATTCTGCTGGCTTGAGCTTCAGGCTGTTCCTCTGAAGGATTTCATTTGATGCAGCTAATATTGATTGTGTGTCTGCCACTGTTAGGATATCAGCACTGACTGTGTTGTGTGTCTTCTTCTGTGTGAGTGAAAATAGCTGAAAAACTGAGTCAAAAGTAATGCCAGCACCAGAGAGAAGTGACCATCTGCTGACTCTAGACAGAAATCTACTGGAAAAAAATATCATAGGAACTGTATTTCCCACTTTCATGTGTTTGCTGGACAACCTAAGAAGTACAAAACTCAGACTTTCATGAGTACGTATTTCTGGCAGTTAAGGTACTTATTGCATTACTGGGATGATAAATGAGTGTTTCAGAAACTCGATATGTATATAATTGCACGTTCAGACGAGATAATGAGCTGCATATTAGTTCAGAGTGATGCTGAAGACAGTCAAGCTAGAAAGCAAAAGCAGCAAGCCCAAGCCAGCAGTGTGCCCAGGTGGCCTGGAAGGCCAGTGGCATCCTGGCCTGCATCAGAAATAGTGTGGCAGCAGGATGGGGGAAGGGATTGTCTTTCTGTACTTGGCAGTGGTGAGACCACACCTTGCATTACTGTGTTCAGTTTTGGGCCTCTTACTATAAGAAGGTCGTTGAGTTGCTCGAGTGTGTGCAGATAAGAGCAATGAAGCTGGTGAAGGGACTGGAAAACAGAAAGAAAGAAGAGCAGCTGAGAGAACTGGAGTTGTTTAGTCTGGAGAAGAAGAGGCTGAGGGGAGACCTCATCACTCTACAGCTGCCAGTTGCAATGATGAAAATTTAGGTCTCATTCCTCAGATAGGACATGAGGAAACAGTCTCAAGTTGTGAAAAAGGAGGTTTATACTGAATATTGCGAAGAATTTCTTCACTGAGAGGTGGTCAAGCACCCGAATGGGCAGCCCAGGACAATGGTGGAGTCCCCATTCCTGGAGATGTGTGGATGTGGCACTAAGAGACGTAGTTTAGTGATGGGACTCAGTAGGTCAGGTTGATGATTGGACTTGATTATCTTGAAGGTCTTTTCCAATCTAGATGATTCCATGATTCTGTAATTATGATATTTTGAGGATCTAAATACTGAAGTATTGAGAAATAATGGCGTATTGCACTGTTTTCTGTAAGAAATTCTAATAATGGATCCCCAGCAGTTTGTTCACTTAATTCATCCTGTTCTGATGAGGAGGAATCAATACTCTGAGGCACTTTTAAAAATAAACTTTCAATATGCTGAAGCCTTAGTGCCTTTCCAAACTTTGAAATTAGTAAAACTGTGTGCAAAGTAATGACACTCATGTCTACTCTAAAAGCCTTTTCCCACCTAAAATTAGTCAATAATTGCACAGCATCAGATGAAAACGCTAGCAGCTCTTACTGGCACAGCTTCAAAATGAAGCATTCAAACTTGTCAACTTTTGTTAGTGAATCATAAGCAGAATCACTAGGACAGATTTGTAGCTGATGTAGGTTTCAGTGATGCTTAGCTGATTTATATCAGCTGATGTCCTTTTCTCCATACCACAGATGTATTACAAATTCTTCTGAACTTCTGGTATCTCTTCATTACTATTAACATCTTCCCCTCACCCTGAGTGTGTCTCTATGACCCCAAAGTGGATCTCTGTGCATTATTTCCCCTAATAGGTAGTGGTAATGACTGTGCTATTTGCTTGTTCCTAACAATCTATAAGGAACATATAAGGAACAACATCTCTGGTCTTTTGGGATCTTCCCTGTCACCAAGTGATATGCCAGTGTGTCACATTGAAATGGCTTTTATTGGCTTCATTCATTTTTATTTTCTCCCACATATTTAGCTTTTCTTTGTGCCAGCTATCTCCAGTGTGAGGACTTTCCCAACCCAGAGACAAGACTTTGATCTCTTATGACAAGACATGATACTGATCAATTTTAGTTTCAGAATATCTGCAAAGATTTCTAGAAGACTGTGATAACAGTTGATGAAAATAGCTTACAACCATATGTTACTATAAAATTGAAGGATCTTATGCATAACCCAGCATACACCATTGCTGAGGAGTGTGCATGCAAAACCAAACCAAACCAAAACCCAAACCACTGATGTATAGCCCAATCTTACATAAAATTTACATAAAATGGGCAAGTGAACAATACATTGAGAATGGTTCCAGAGAGTCTTATTTATGACTGTGATAACTTATAAAAATATCCCAAAGATTTCTTAACCATCCTGTGATTCTGTGAAGAATCAAGCTGTAGCTACTAATGAGCATACCCTAAGAAACACAGCCATTAAATTGTTGGTTGTAACTGGCATAATGGTGACTACATGGGGAACCATTCTCCTAAGGGAAAGGAGACTACTGGAAAATTCAGGCTGCGATAACCGTATGTATTGGAACAACAGAAAACAGCTTTTGGATTCACTATGATCTTCATCCTCCTGAAGTAGGGTGGTATCACTTCTTGCCTGGAATCTGTGAGGTGCCTTGCTAAAGAAAACTGTACCTGAAGTCCAGCTTCTGCTGCTTGAAGGGCATGAAAAGAACTTTTCAGAAGATAAGATACCCCTTTTGCATAATTCTCCAGGTTTCACCTCTGTCCTAGCTCAGATGCAGCAGTTTCTTCTGATTGTGCAAAATATTTTTAAGCAAACAAATGTCTAGCCAAAACCCCTGAGAATCTCCCTGCTGATCTTAATGGATTTTGAGACACTGATTGAGTAAACGTGTATGCAAACTATTATTAACATTTAAAACAGATCTGGCATCTTCAAAAACATACTACATTCAGTGAAAAATTTGCTGGCACACTTTCTTCTTTCTTTCTTCTTTCATGATTCAATCAGGCATAGATGTTTTCTCATGTGCTGTGTAATTGTTCTGCTCTTAATAAATTCAATGTTCTTCCTCTGCTGCTCTTGCCCCCATTTAACAAGCCTGGAAATAGTTAAGTTGCCTAGAAAATTCAGCATTATTTCACACATTATCCTCTGTACAACTGAATTTATTTTTTTTTTTTTTTCTGCAGCTGTATCGTTAACAATAAAATATTTCATATTTCTCCTTGTGTATATACAATACAGATATGCTCTCCAGCCCTCTGTGGAGTTATAAAAAGCCTCCACTTCCCCTTTGTGACCTTTTCACCGCAAATTGCTTTTAGATTCTGTGCCATTTGAACAAACACGCCAATTCACTTTCATGTTTCTGCAAATGCTAAGGAAAACAAACAAACAAAAAGCATTGCAGTATGCAGTACCTGGGATCATTCTCATTTTGACACACACTGTACCTCACTTTGAGGGTAAAGTTTAGGGAATTCAAGCTACTGACATGCAACGGTTTCTGTTCACTCACACTCTCTTGAAAACATCTGCTCTGCTTGGACACGGAGACTGAGCTGAGCTATGCGATGTTTGGTGGAGGAGAAGAATGCAGATGGGTTTGCTCTTATTTCAGTGAATTTGGTCCATGGCAGGGTACCCAATGAGCTCATGTCCTCCTTTTCCAAGAATGACTGAGCTTGGGCTAAAGCATCTCTCTTGGAAGGGCCTAAGGGTTTTCAAATTTAACAGCAGATGGGTCTTGATGGAAGGCTTCGGATCTTGTTTACCTGTTTGAGGTAGAGTTTTGTCTCCATTCTGCTTTGGAGCAGCCTAAGGACTTCCAAGCTGCTAAATATTGTGATGGACAAAGAGCTGGTTGCGATTCAGCTGTGCTCTTATGGTGATGGGTGCCAATAAAATATGATTCAGCATTAGAGTTGACAGTAGATGCAGGGAAGAGATGAGTCCTCTTATTCACCACTTGTGAGGCTGCATCTGGAGTACTGTGCCTGGTTTTTGCCTCCCGCCCCCGTAAAAAAGAAATATCAGCAAATCTGAATGACTACAGGAGTGAGTCACCAAGATGGTGAGGAGACAGGATGCATGAGTGATGCAGCTTCAGTGGAGATGCACATAAGAACATCTCCCTTCTCAGATCACTTGTCTATCTAGCCCCATATTCTCTGTGACAGGTGCAGTAGGGGATGTTATCTAGGAAGAACACGTCTAGTTACTTTTTGTGATTCATTCTACTGAGCATCCAGAAATGCTGTATTAGGGATGCTACAGGGTCCATCTCTGCCTAATCTTTTTAGTATCCATTTATAGACCTGCTGTCCATCAACTTGCTTAATTTCATATTGAACTTCTGATTCTGTCTGCTTCTGCTCTGTGGCAATTAATTGAAGATGTTAACTACTCATTGTATAAAATAATGTACATTTTTTTTTTAATGTTGTTTACCTTGTTCTATTGAGTGCTTCCATCTCTATCACTATGGGATTTGTTACATCCATCTTATCCACCATCTTTATCATTTTGTAAGGTAGATCATTTTGCCTCCCTGCCTTTCCCATTCTAAACTGAGAATTCCTAGGCTTTATGGTCTCTTTTTGTAAAACATCTGTCCTGACACGGCTCCACTCTCTTTATCATTTTACCTGCCCTTCTTGACTACAATGAGATGCTCAGACAAGAACCACACAGTACCAAGTTTTTATGTGTTGTCCAAATGCTTTACCCTGTCCAGTGCCTAAAATCTTGGGGATTTTCAACCGCCACTGCAGATTAAGTTTAGCTGGTTAGCCATAACTTCAAGATCTCTTTTGTAAGTCATAACAATTGGTTATGAGGGAGAATGAGAGAGCAGTTTGGTGGATGCCTGGTAACCAGCCAATATTAACCACCATTCATACTCTTATACCAGGTCTCATTTGAATCCACAGAAATTAGCCTTTACGAAGATATGCCCGATCTTGGAGGTGTTCATAGAACAGAAATATTAGGTCAGAGTTTGCACCAGGGACTGGAGGTCACAGTCATGTGAAGGTCCTAGGTAATTAAAGGGGAGTGTTACAAAGGCTCAGTACTTTTGGTGGTCTGCTCCAAAAACAGTAAGATGCTTCACAGAGTAAGAATAAAATGTTATGAAAATGAGGATGGTTTGAATTTTCATCCACGGATACAATCCCAGTGCCAAAACTCGACAATATTCTATGTCATGAGCAGTTGAAGGAGCTAATGATTAACATTTCCAAATAACAGCACTAAAGGAAAATTAGATTTTAATGGCAGGCAAGCAGGGGGCAGTGGAATGTATACACCGTGTAAGCTGAGAGAGAGAACTAGCCATGACCCACAGGGAATAGGGAATAGACTGGGCTACACATTGNTTTTGGTGTGTGTATGTTTGTTTTTTGTTTTTTGTTTGCTTGTTTGTGTGTTTGTTTCTTCCCTTTGTCTGCCCCCTATTTTTTGCTCTCACTCATCTCTCCCTACGCTTACCACTAGCTCTAAATCCATTTCTTACTGCAGGACAGAAATATTATTACAACCTGAGCTCATTAAATAGGTCACGGAACATAATTGATGATAAAAATTTTAAACTTCCCCCGGCCCTCAAAAGAACATGGTTAATTTGCCTCATACAAAATTGCTTAATACCTAGAGTTGTTCTAGCTCAAATTCTCAGGCTAAAGAGGGAAATTAATCTGGAAGCCTTTGATACTAGCTCAGTTCATGTTATTTAACTAAAACCTGCTAACCTTTATTAGCATTAAACTTTGACTTTATTAACATAACTAATTGAAATATGAATGCATGGCTAAATTTCTGGGAAATAACATATATTTTTTTAATAAAATAATAGGGAGATATTTAACCTTCTCTAATACTCCAAGGAAATATCTATATTATGTTCCTCTTATGTGATCTCTGAATTGTCTAGAAGCAATGAAATAATTAATGGATGACCATGTTGGCAGTGGAGAGAATGGCCATTCTGTGCTAGACCAGATGTCACACAGAAGACCTCTGTTTTCCTGTGGATTTCTTCATTAAACAATTTAAAGCACAGATTCCCCAGCATCTTCAGTTTGAGCTACACATGTATATGAAAGAAAAACAAAAAGAAAAACCAAATGAAAAAAAAAAGATCAAAAAGTGCTTATTAACGTTACAGGATTAAAAAAAAAAAAAAAAAAGAAAGAAAAAAAAAGTTGTTAAAGTTGTTACTCTGGAAGTTGTTAAAATGATTGGAACTGGGAAAATCTGCTGAGAAGGCTCTCTCTACAAAGTCCCTATTCTTCTTATACTTAATTCCTAAGTATCAGCAACTAATTGAACATGGAGATTAGGCTGGATGCATCCTTAGCCTCCCTCAATATATCTAGTGGTATTCTAATGTTAGAACACATTGTGTCCCTTGACTATCCTGGGAACATGTCAGGGCTTTTCCAAGGCAAAGTCACAGAAGCTTGAACAGACAAACAGATCCTCCAGACACTCGTACCCAAGTGGAAAAGGGATTATTCTTTAATGTCATCTGAGCTGTGCGTGTGAAAAGCGTTCTTAATAGGATTTGTGGAGCCCAGGGTATAGTCTGAGGCAGTGTTTAGAGATGGTTCCATAGTTCTTTATGATTGTGAGCACTGCTGTACCTCTTATTTAGCCACCTCCTTCGACTTTTCTTCTAATAGGGTACAAAGAATGCTGTGTGTTAGAGGAGGGAAACCAAAATGGTCCCTGAAGTTTACTATCCACCTTTGAGGTGAACACCCTCTTTGCTCTTCCATGGAGGATGAAGAGATGGTAAAATGTCACATTGCAAAGCTTGGAAATATTTTTCAGAGGATTTATTGTGTTATTACAAATGTTTTTCTTATCTCTATATCTGTATTATCAGTTCCCCTTGCAGCCTTGAAAACTATACACAGTTCCAGAAAAGAAAAATGTTAAATAGTAACATTCAGAAAGCACTAAAGACCATGTAACTTCATTTCTCATGCTGCATCTCTAAACAACCTTAAAACAAACTGTGTAGCTGTAGAGATGAGGGGTGATGGATCTGCTTTTCTGTAATTCCTTTCAAATAATTTTCCTGAGCACTTGTTCTATTTCTTTCCCTTTAATCTCACTCTTTCCGTTTCTTTTTTTTTTTTTTTTTTTTTTTTTAATTTTTTTTTTT
>VXAV01000783.1:4589-19163 GCA_013399715.1 Alectura lathami | reverse complement strand
GAACTGCTGGAGAGGGTCCAGCGCAGAGCCACCAAGATGATGAAGGGAGTGGAGCATCTCCCTTCTGAGGAAAGGCTGAGGGAGCTGGGTCTCTTCAGCTTAGAGAAGAGGAGACTGAGGGGTGACCTCATTAATGTTTATAAATCTGTAAAGGGTGGGTGTCAGGAGGATGGAGCCAGGCGGTTCGCTGTGACATCCAGTGACAGGACAAGGGGCAATGGGTGCAAGCTAGAACATAGGAGGTTCCGCTTAAATATGCGGAGAAATTTCTTCACAGTGAGGGTGACAGAGCACTGGAACAGGCTGCCCAGAGATGTTGTGGAGTCTCCTTCTCTGGAGACATTCAAAACTCACCTGGACACGTTCCTGTGCAATCTGCTCTAGGTGTTCGTGCTGCAGCAGGGGGATTGGACTGGATGATCTTTAGAGGTCCCTTTATATCTCTAACATTCTGTGATTTTGTGATTCTGTGATTCTGTGTAATACATGCCCAGAAAATGTTATGTAAAATATAAAGACACTCCTGTGTGTTTCTGGTATGCATAGCATTTCATTAGATACATGACACATACAGATTTTATAAAAGTTTAAATCCAATGCCAGAACCAACACTTTGTGTCAGTCATGATCTCTTCAGCAAGTGTTGCGAAGTTTGATTGTAAGTGATGACACACAAAACTTCAATCAAAGTGGTTTCTTTTTTAGTCTTTCTTTCAGAAAATAAAGGCTTAAATGGATTAAATTTTCCAATAAGAAAGTTCTCAATAATCAGTGGGCATCTTTCCTGTATGTCATGGCTACTTTCGTGTATTTCTCTTTGACTGTTTCCTTTCACTGTCCAAGCCCTCGGGATGGTTTTTGACAGGAACACAAATCTCAGATGCATCTTTGTTAGTTGTTCACAAATAATTAGCAATTCAAACCCAGAACTTATATCAGAGTGAGGGAAGGACAAGGTTAAATAGGACAGGAGTGTCAGACTGATTTGTACAGACATGGTAAGCAGGGAAAATGGAGGATATTAGGAAAATCAGAAAAGTAGGTAATTTTCAACTTGGAGTTCTCAGGTGCTGAAAAAGTAGGCCTGGCTATTAAGGTATCAGCCAGGTTCACAAGAAAGGGGTTGCCTCTAAACAGAATCACAGAACTCTAGGGGTTGGAAGGGACCTCAGGACATCATCTAGTCCAATCCCCTGCAAAAGCAGGTTCCCTACAGCAGGTCTCACAGGAGGGCGTCCAGGTGGGTCTTGAGTACCTCCAGAGAAGGAGACTCCACAGCCTCTCTGGGCAACCTGTTCCAGCGCTCCAATACCCTTACAGTAAGGAAGATTTTTCTTAAACTTCTATGGAACTTCCTGTGTTCCAGTCTTTGCCCATTACCCCTCGTCCTGTTGCTGTGTACGACTGAAAAGAGCCCAGCCTCATCCATTTGGCTCCCACATTTCAGATATTTATATACATTGATGAGATTCCCTCTTAGTCTCCTCTTCTCCAGGCTGAAAAGTCACAACACTTTCAGCCTTTCCTTACACAGGAGATGCTCCAGGCCCCTAATCATTTTTGTGGCCCTGCACTGGACTCTCTCCAGAAGATCCCTGTTTCTCTCGTACTGAGGAGCCCAGAACTGAACATAGTGCTTCAAATGTGGCCTCACCAGGGCAGAGCAGAGGGGGAGGATCACCTCCCTCGACCTGCTGGCCATGCTCTTTTTATTGCACCCTAGGATCCCATTGGCCTTCTTGGCCTCAAGGGCACACTGCCGGCTCATGTCCAACCTGTTGTCCACCAGGACAGCCAGGTCCTTCTCCTCAGAGCTCCTTTCCAGCAGCTCAGCCCCCAGCCTGTCCTGGTGCATGTGGTTGTTCCTCTCCATGTGCAGGACTCTACACTTGCCCTTGTTGAATCTCATCAGGTTCCTCTCCAGTTCTCCAGCCTGTCCAGGTCTCACTGGATGGCAGCACAGCCTTCCAGGGTGTCAGCCACTCGAGGAATTTATGAATGAAGTCAACAAATTGTCTTT
Source organism: Alectura lathami (assembly GCA_013399715.1). Lineage (NCBI taxonomy): Eukaryota > Metazoa > Chordata > Aves > Galliformes > Megapodiidae > Alectura > Alectura lathami. The sequence goes on along the minus strand of VXAV01000783.1, from coordinate 17,143 downwards.
GCCAGTTGTGTGACTCAATTTTCAGAATGTGAAGCTGAGTTAATGATAATGAGATTGATTATTTCACCTGCCAGTGTTTGTTTGTGTGTCTTTAATTACTGAAGGCTGGATAACATCCAGCTCAAGTGGACTGTAGCTTTTCCAGGAAGGAGTAGGTTCTTTTTTTCATCTTACCGCCACACTGCTGCTGTTGGTAATCCTTAGGTATTCTGGGAAAGTACTAAAGGCACAGTAAATCTGATTGTCACTTGGAGGACTTCTATTTCATGTTAATTTGTTAGAAAAGTAGAACAGAGTCTTCAGCAACACAGTGTCTCCCATTCTGCTTTGCTTATTAGTCTAAATTTCAGATTAGCATTGAGGTAGGAGGTCTTCTGTCCATTCCTTCCTTTCTCTTTAATCTGTAAAACTTACCACTTCTCAAAGCACTGTATGGTTTGTTGCTGTGGTAGAAGAGGATTTGGGAAGCATGAGAGTATCCATAAAGATGTGGTAGACTATGCGTTTGACTCAGTTGTGTCTCTGAAAGCTTCCATTTTATTTGGCAATATACATATATATTTTTTTCCTATATGGAGATTAGGACTACTACTTGTCATTCCCAGAAGCCCCAAGCATACACAGAGTGTGGAGACAGAAGAAATTAAAAAGTAAGGAAATGGATACCCAAGCTGAAATGTCTCTTGCAATGGTGCTGTGGGACAGAACACTGTGGACCTCAAGTAAGCCTTCTGTACAAGAGGCGATGGGCACAAACTGGAACACAGGAGGTTCTGGTGAAACATCAAGAAGTTCATTTTTACTGTATGGGTGACTGAGCACTGGCACAGGATGCCCAGAGAGGTTGTGGAGGTCTTCAAAAGCCATCTGGACATGGTCCTGGTCAGTCTGCTCTGGGTGTCCTGCTTAAATAAGGATTGGACCAGATGGACCCAGAGGTCCCTTCCTACCTCAGTCATTTGGCTATTCTGTGATTCTGAGGTATACTAGAATTCAATGCATGCAAATCTCCAGGAATGATTTATCAGTGCAGTACCCACAGTGAGTCAGTCTTTTTCAAGTAGGCAGAGTTTAAGCCAATTGAAATCTGCATAGCTCCAGAGAAATCAAGAGAATTAGGGACTTAAGAGTTAGGAAGTACCCTCAACCCTCTCTAAGGAAAACATGACAGCCATACAATGCCAAAATGAACTTCTCTTGCTTTCTGCAGCAACTGCAAGTTCCTGGATGTATCATCATGCAATTACATACCCACTACATCAGCTTTAGTTTTCAAATAGAATTGAGTAGGGGAATGGAGACAGAGTCCTGTGCCTAACAGGTAGCTTAAGGGCACAACTTTTCATGGTTGCAGAGGACAAGAATAAGGGAAAGGTCAGTTTAGCTCTACGTGTGTCCTTGCATTGCAATCATGCTTTTACAGAGCAAAACTGGAGTAGAAATATGGCCTTTTTACCCAAGAGTGAACAAATTATATGTAGCTGAACACAGAGAAGATGTAAGACCTCTGATAGCTCTTTTAACATGTCAGAACTGTGAGGACAGAATTCCACTTTTTGCGATGTGGGTTAAACTGTTAAAACTCCCCACTGGCTAAATTTGCTTTTAACATCTTACTGCTTCTGTTGTGGTTCCTAATTACTGAGCTTCAACAAATATGTATGGTATCTTCGAATGAATGTTCAAATGTTTGGAACATAGGATTTTCTATACCAGATCAGGCCATGAAGTCACAGTGGGCCATAGCCTGCCTGGTGGCATATCTCATAGTTCAGAGAAGGCAGTAAGCAGGCAGGCAGCATAAATTCTGAATTTTCTCCTTGCTCGAAAAGAGTATAGTCTTGACATCGGGATCTGAAAGTTGAAAATATCCACTGATATTTGGCATGACACTGCATTTGAATTTTTATTGTGGTCAGTCTGATTGGATAAGTGTTTTGCACTTCAGAGTGAGAAATTAAAAGCTTGTTATAATGCATAGTGTGATAGTGTGTATATATATGTCTTGGATAATGCTAGTACTAATTTTTCTTTAACATATTTTTTTCAATATTCTGGGCTGTAAATACTTTAATTTGCCATGAATAGATAATAATGCATAGTAAAATATGAATGTGGATATGTGTACAGGTTTGTAGATTCTCACCTCAAAATCTCATGATCCATTTCCTACTTTTACTTCCAGTAGACGGTGTAAAACAATTTCCCTGCAAAGACGTAATGCAAGAGCCTTTCCTATTCTGACCCTGGTCTTTGGAGGATGTGAACATTTACTTGCAAGCTGTGGGGCTTGAGCAAAAAAAAAAAAAAAATCATGTTTTTAAGAGTGTTGCTGGATAAGTTGGGTTACTAATTTGTATTCACATGAATGAATAAAAAGAATGGTAAATGCATATGAGTAAGATGGTACAGTGTTTATTAGTTGTTAGTTATTTACCATCATCCTTTTCTCTATTTCAAAACACTTGATCTGCCAATCAAGTAAAAAATAAAAATATTAAAAAAAATAAGCCTTTGTCTGAGGTAATTGTTCATACAACATGGAGAGCAAGTAGTGAGAATAGATTGTGAACTAGGCAGAAGTTCCACTGCAAAGAAGATCTAGGAAAGCTGCATGTCTACATAACCTCTTGATTTAGAAGGCATTCATGTATAATTTTGTTTGAACCAGATACAACACAGTTATGGAGGTTTATAAAGTCAGCAGTTGTCAGCTGCAGTAACCGACCACATGCACATTTTTAACATCCAGTAAATGTGAAGTGAAAAACATAATTTGAATCTCAGTAAGGAAGAAACACGATAGAGGGACATTTTTACAAGGAACAGGGAGTACGCTCTATCAGTTGTCTAGGCCCATCTAACATTCAGAGAATAATTATGTTGTGGTATCATATTTGAAACATCATTACACTACACACAAGTTCTCCAGGATTAAAAAAAAAAAAAAGATTGTGGATAAATGAAGATATACTTTTTCACAATGAGGATGGTCAAAAAGTGGAATACGTTCCCCAAAGAGGCTGTGCAGCCTCCACTGTCGGTTTTCAAGATGCAACTGTTTAAAGCCCTGAGCAATCTGGTCTGATCTCATTATTTGCTCAGGACCTTGGACTGCAGATCTTCTATGGCCCGTTCCAACTTGAATTATCATATGTTCTTATGATACTCTTTTAAACTGGGAGAATGAATGTCACCTTCATAATCTTACTCTGACTTTGGGGAATATAAAGATTATGAATTCTAATGTTACAAGCAATTTCTTGACACTTCATTTAATCCTAAGTGGGAGAAGTAACAGACTGTGAAAATGAGATGAGATGCCTTTGCCTTTAAGGACTGGAAAAGATACTTCCTGACTCCAGTTTTCTATGTAAAAAAAATAGTGTACATTTTCAGATATATAATACAGCATGCTTCTCTGAAACAAAGTCCAGCACTGTCACTGATAGATTTCAAATTTCAGTAGAGCAGAGAGTGCACCAGTCTTGTGCACTGTTAGAAAAATGCATTTCCATTGTCTCAGATTCTCAAAATTATCCAGTGTAAACCAAAAGTCTGAAACAGGACATTTCAGTGCTAGGATATGATTAAGTTCACTTTCTCTAGTAGATAAAAGTTCAACAGATAATCTAAATTATTCCTTTAAGCTTCATGTAGCCTTGGTAGGGAGGCAAGGACAGCTCTCTCCAGTTTATGTTTTAGATGGATAACCTTCTTGGAGCACTGTTCTCTACACAGCATAAAAAGGCCTTACTTAACCAGCATATATACTGAGCTTCCTGATGCCTAAAGTCAAGTGAAAGAATCCCCAATTCAAACAGCTGAAAGTCTGCACAGTTATAAGCACTGGAAAGCAGGTCTTATCTGGATAGCTATCAGCATCTTATGCCATGAACAATTCCATCTTTGGTAGTTACTCACACATGTACTTGGATTTGCACAGAATCCCAACAAAGGCCTTCTAATTTCTTGTTATTTCATGTAGCAGTGAGCTCTCCCATTTAATAAGGCACTGAGTGCAAGATAGTTTTTACTTAAAATGTAGTTATTTACACTTTAATTTCAAGCAACATTACCTTGTCTCTTCTTACTGACACAAACGAAAAAGCAATGGAGTGATTTCCCTTCACCCCATATTTTGTTGACTTCCACATGTTTTCTTTGCAGATTTTGTCTTTATTCAGTCTCTCCTCACATGAAAATCTGAAATGCATCTAATTTGTTTTATGTTATCTCTCCTCTATGTATGGTAGATCGCAGGTTGAGATTGGATATATAGTGATGAACTTGGAGTTCCAGATGAAAACGTAGCACCAATTCAAATTATGGTATCAACATGCTCTTGGAATATTTTCCCTCTGTTTCCCTATGTTTTGACTACAGAGGTATTTCTGTTGTTGTTGGTGGTGGTTTAATCTCTTTGATGTGCTGAGGGGTCCTAACAGCACTGGTATGAATCTGCATGGCAGCACTGTGAATCGATGTGTGAAGTTAAGTCCTTGCCCTTTAATATTATTTGCACAGGTAATTGTGAGTTTTTCTGCATGCTTGTTATGTTGGTATATGCTTTATTCCTTTCTGAAAAAAAAAAAGAAATTAAAAATGCGAAATTGCCCTGATATGTTTATTTTAAAATACGTTATTCATCTTCTGTCAATGCCTGTCTTTGAAAAACTTATTTATATTTGAAGCTACTGCCTTTCTTCTCTCTTTCTTTTTAATTGACTAAATTCAGAAACGAGGACTTACAAAAAAAAGTGAATTTGCATTTGAGAGAAGAAAATTGTAATGCACAGGAAATGTATGCTGTCAGATATTACTGTCAGCTAATGCTGCAACTGAGAAGAGGTGGCTACTTTTGTTTTAGAAATTTCTTTCCTAGTGTATCTGACCTTTGCTGTGATTTTGTCTAAATCAGATGAAAAAATGCTCAGATATTTAGAGCACCAATAGCCAAAGGTTGGCGTTAATGAGACATGATTGTGCAGCGCTGTAAATCATCTTGCTCTACAAATGTGATAGAATTTCAGATTTGTCTGTATATTTCTCATGTTCTGCTCCAAAAATCAGTATGATCTTACTCTGGTGGCTTTGTATACACGCCTCATCTGCACTTCAGAAAGAGGCTTCTCTCCTTAAAATCTGCCCAGATCTTGAATCAACCATTAAAAAGTTAGTGTTTCCTACATTCAAAAGCCAAATGGTGGCTTCCTCTGTTCTCCTTCTTTCTCTTTACCCAAACTGACTTTATAATAAAATCCTGCTCAAATCCTTCTAATCAAATACATTTTGACACTCTAAGGTAAGTGTGATCGAGTCTCAGCTTCCATGCAAAGCTCTTTAACAGCATCCTCTCTCTCCTTCTCCTTTATTATTTTCCTATCCCTTCCAGGATAAGTCTAAGGTATTACATGAAAATTTTATGGCATTGTAATCAACTGGCATAAAGTATCATCAGCCATATGCTTTAAAATAAAGTGTCTGTGTACAAACTATATACTGGAAACAGCTTAGGTTTGTCCAGAATGATCAAGTTCTGTTGCTTACAATTTTCTCTGAGACAATTGTATTAATTTATGCAAATATTACAATATAGTACACTGAAGATCTCCATGCCTTTATTCCTTTTTTTGTTCCACAACTCCTTAAATGCTTTATTCCTACTGTTAGTTCTTGCAGATGTCTGCAGACACAACAGCTTTTCTCCAAACTGTTGCTCTGGGTAATGCCAAGCATAATGCCTGGATATGATCCACTCCCTGAATCCTCTCCGGCTGTCATTTTTCCAGGCCCGTCAAGTGTTGCACATTGAACGCAAAACTTGTGTTCCCTTATACTCTTTGCAGAAAGGCTCTGGTCTTTCTCCTGCTCCACCATCCTGTGAATAGGATCCATGCTCAGTTAATAGGGTCTCACTTTGCGAGAAGAATCCCTTTCCAGTCAATAGGAGAGATGAAGGTTCCTGAGCACTCTGGCTTTCCAAGGTTTCTAGAATTAAGAAAGCCTTTGTTTGGTGTGAGGTTGTCTTAGAAAGTCAAACTGATCCAGCAGGCCCACTAAAAGCAGTGTTAATGAATTCAGTGGTGTGCATTCTTCCATCTGTGCCAAAAATGCCAGTGTCTAGGTAGGAGCTGGGATATATTATTATAGGAAGCTCATGAGACTCATCCAGCATGAAAAATGCAATCCAAATACATTATTATCTATCTCAAAATACACTGAAATAATCGGTTCCACACTCATCACCATGGTATCTGAACACCACTGGGATGATATAATAATGTAATTAATCTAAAAAAGGTAGTGTAATTATACCTCTGCTGCAATATTTCACACATAGAAACTATTTATATTGAATACTTATTTACTTACTTTTTGAAAGGATCTGTTTTCTTCAATGAGAGACAGTGGGAGAATTTTTAGACAAGAATTCTCTTCAGTTGGAGAAGGCATTAAACCTTAAATGAGGAGCTGAGTGTTTGAGGAATTGATTGACTCCTTGCAACGCAGGGCTCCTGAATAAGAAAAGATACCAAACTTTTATCTTACTCTCATGTGCCTTCTCTGGTTGGATGTCCAATCCTGGACTCAGAGAACTGTTCATTCATAGGATTTACCCAAATTTAACATATAAAATGTATGCTTCTAGTACAAGATATCACTGACAAGGTAGCACAAAATAGTACAAGTGTGACATGCCAGCCAGAAGGGACAGACATACGCTGGGGAGCGTCAGGCCCAGCAGTGCCAGCCGAGCGAGGGAAGGGATTGTCCTGCTCTGTTCTGCCTCAGCCGGCCTCACCTCAAGCACTGGGTGCAGGTTTGGGTGCCACAAAGTAAGAAGGGCATAAAGCTATGAGAGAGCATCAAAAGGAGGGCTGACAAAGATGGTGAAGGATCTGGAGGGCAAGACATATGAGGAGTGGCTGAGATCCCTTGGTTTGTTGGGCCCAGAGCAGAGGAGGCTGAGGGGAGGCCTCATGGCGGCCTACAGCTCCCTCACAGGGGAGCAGAGGGGCAGGCGCTGAGCTCTGCTCTCTGGGGACAGCAACAGGACCCAAGGGAACGGCATGGAGCTGTGTCAGGGGAGGGTCAGGCTGGGTGTTAGGAAAAGGTTCTGCCCCAGAGGGTGGTGGGCATGGAACAGGCTCCCCAGGGCAATGGTCATGGCCCCAAGCTGCCAGAGCTCAAGAAGCTTTGGACACTGCTCTCAGGCACAGGGTTAAGATTTTGGGTGGTGCTGTGTGGAGCCAGGAGCTGGATTCAATGATCCTTAGGGGTTCCTTCCAGATTGGGATATTCTGTGATTCTATGATTCTGTAGTCATCTTATCTCCTGCTTTAGTCAATAGAGAGAGACAGAAAACACCAGAAAGTTTAGCCAACCTCATACAAAAAATTATGTCTGATGGATGGAACAGCTGATTATGATTACAATTCCTTGCCAATAGATGCAGCCTAGATAGATAAGTTTAGATTTGTTTGTGGACGAACACAGGCACTTCACTACCTTTTTGAAGCTGTGAAGCATCAGGGCGTGTACTATACTGCTTTGGCTGTTACTGCATTTGAAACTCAACAAAGATTCAGATTCCAGGGGCCTGAATGCAAAGTTTTGCACAGCATATTTTGTTATATTCTTAACTTACAATAACCTTGTATTTTTTTCATATTTCTTTTTCTATATGTACATGTTATAGCCAGTAGTTACAACAATGCTACAGTGCACATTTTAGTCTAGCATTGTAGTTCTGAAAGGACTGCAAATAAAACTGCATCTCAGGTTGCAAAGAATGAAGAGCATATGCATTCTTTAATATGTGTATATGTGCCTGTTTCTGCTGCTTGCCTGAGAAACGCCTTTGCCAGGAAATATTCTTGAGTACAAACTTAAATTCTTGTCAGGAAAGCATTTAAGGGGATTATTTTATGCATATATTTAAGTCTTGTTGCCTTCAGAAGGATTAACAAACATGCAGAAGTTAAGTAAATGTCTGTAAATCACTGTAGAATACGCATACTTTAATCAGGAAAAGTGAAATGATGGCTATAATTGATCAGACTCCTATATAAGGTCAAATGTTGCCAAGTATTGCATTTGGTTTTTTTGGAGGTGGGGTTGTTTCTTCAGTTTACTTTTGTTTCGATAACATGTCTGTTAATAATTTCTTTGTAACATTTTAATTCAAAATTTTAATTGTAGTTCAAACACTTGCATTCAATTATTGAAATCCACCTTTAGCCAGATTCTCTTCTATTTTTATGATCTTCATGAAAAAAAAAAGCTAATTAATTTTTTTGTTTGTTTTAGGCACAATTTGCAATTTCTGTATTGACATTTTTTCATTAATTAGATAAGGAAAACACATGAGGTTTTAATTACTCAAGATATATATGAACATATTTCCATTTTCAATTAAAAGTGAGATAAGATGTCTAACTAAATCCTTAATTTTTTCTTAGAATTTTTCCTGTCAGAAAACATATCTATCATAAGATGCTATCAGCAGGCTTGTTGCACTTCTTAGGGATCTCTTGGATGTCCTAACTTAAAAGAAATTCAATTGCAAGAGGAGAAAATAAAGGCCAAAATCTTCAACAGGGTCTGTGAATGATTGCAGTACTTCCGACTTGGTTAGCAGGATCATTCCCAATTATATTTAGTATTCTAATTTCACTCGCAGTTCTTACTGGAGTAATTTGACATGAGTTGTATATACCCTCCAGTGAAGAAAATCATGATTTCAATGGGTGCTAAGTCAGGTTTAACACCTAATGGTAGTCCATTTACCTAATTTTATGAGCAAAATATGTATATGAATAGGTATTAATGTACCATAAAAGATGTTTCTAAAGGGAAAGAAAAGTCAGCGGGATGATAAACGCCAATAAACAGAGAATAAATATACTGGGAAAGTCCACAGGCAAAGACAATAATAACTCACTGGTCATGCCCGATATTAAAGTGAATGAGCTGGGAGAGTGTCTAACATATCCTTGGTAAGGCTATATCCTGGCAGTCTGACAAGTCACACGGTGACACCTCTGAATTGTTTGTCTTTCAGGAATGACAGTGCCTCTGCCCTATCCTGTTCTCCTTCTTTTATACTGTGCGTCAAAGAAAGCCTTTCAATGCTGTCATTTGTTCTCTACTCTGAGTAACAAAGAAGTGGATGTCTACACAGAAGCTGGTAGAATCATTTAGAGATAAATAAACTACAACATAAAAGACAGAATCTGTTTATGCAATGGATGAATTTAACCTGGTTTTAGGGAATTGCATATATACCCATGACATTAAATATGTTTTCATCCTTATAAATTATGTAAGGAAGATAATATCAACTTCAATGGAGCATATCTTCAAAATGAAGTAACCTCAAATCATTAATACTGAGCATGTCCCATTAGTCCCACAGACAGATTTATTTTGATTTTTTTTTTGTTTTATTTTGTTGTTTGTTGTTGTTGTTGTATTATTCTAAAACTCGAAACCTTTTGAAATCCAGCCTGACTTTGGATTTGCAAACTTCCCAATGTAAAATCATGCATACTGCCACTTCAGCATATCACAGCATTGAACTTGTAATCTTCTTACAAATTAAGTAGGTTAAGCAGATGCCACAGACATCGTTATGAAACCTGTCATAATTTTGAGTAAACAATTGGCTTCTCTGTAAAGTAACTGTGTACTTAGGACTATGGGTAGTGACCCAATCCTTCTGAGGTGGAGTTTAACCTCAGAGTTGATCTTGATCCTACCTTTTATAGCTAAAAGTATTCCAGTCATCTAGGCAGTGGCTTGAAAACTTCTAATATTTGGAGCAGTAGGGACATAAATTTGTGTCCAGTATTATAGTCCTTAGATTTATATAGTTGTCATATTCCAAAAGAGAGGGATAGGATTAAGAAAGTCAGGGATAACACTGGTCTGGACACAAAAGCTGCATAAATTTAGCAGTGTTCAGGCACAGACTCAAGCAGGAGAAGCATACTAATGACAAAGTTAAACTGTCCTCGACCACCTTTGGATCTCATCTACCTCAGAGTCTCCTAAATAACTTCAAGAGCTGAAGAACTAGCCCCAAACCAGGACTAATGAATAGCATGGATGTGTATTCACATAACACCTTAGAATGCCCTTAGTTAAGATAAAACTAAGAAGATGAAAAACATCTGATTTCGTTAGCCTCAGTTGCCTGCTTGTGATGGGGATCATCTCCCTTGGAAGGGTGCTTGTTTCTGTCAGCTAGCAGAGGAAGCCTGACTGGTTTGCTCAGATGTGCGACTTGTCTTTGAGGCTAATGATAGTGGAGGAAGTAGTAAGTGGTGTGGTATTTCCTCAGTCATCTTGCATAAATCCTTTTTTGCTTTAGTTTTCCTTTTTTTTTTTTTTTTTTCCCAAATTAAGGAAAAGGGATGGTGTCTAACAGACTTTGCAAAAAAAAAATCTTTTAAAAGGGCTATAACAAGAGGCTTTGCTATGACCATCCCTGGTGTTGTTTCAATGGTTTTTGTGAAGTCCAACACTGTGGTAGTGGCATTTAAAGCCTTTCCAGATCTAGTTCATTACCACTGTGCTACCAATCTAAAAGACTGTGACCTTATTTTCCCTCAACAGTTCCAAAGCCTATGTGCATCTACCTAAAATATGAGGTCTGATTTTCAAAAAGCTGGACTTTCACCGCTTATGTTTAAATGAACTGCCAGATCCTCGCTGCCATGGGAAATGCAAGCATTTGTTTAGAAGGATTTAAATGGGATGTTAAGTATCAACAAAGCCAGGATTTCTGAAAGACATTGATGATTCTGAGTGTCTCCATTTGTAAGGTGGGGAATTCAGACAGAAGCAGGAACAAAAGGTTTTGATTTCCAAAAAATACAATGCAGCAGTCCTAAAAAAAAAAGATCTTTTTAAGGTGTTCCAAGTAAGACAGGCAAAATGAAAGGTCACGTTTGAATATCACCAAAGATATCCACAGGCAATTATAGCATGCATTCTCCATTTTTTTAATTTGCAGAGAATGATTCATTCCATAGATGGTGAGTTTATTAAAAAAAAAGAAATGGGAGATGTGAAAAGAGAGATCTTTCTACTAAGAAGGTAGTAGAAGGTAGTACAGGGAGAAATCAAACTGCATTTCAATAACAGGCAAACACAAGCTCAGGCTCAGAATACATATTTGTTTGAAGTCACACCCAAAATGAATGGCAAGCATGCAATGGAATTTGGTTTGCAATTTTTTTTTTTTGTAAAGTAAACACATGAACTGCATACTGAACTATCATTAATGTTGTAAGAAGCATTTATGGATTTATTTGGCAGTTAACAACATGGCCTATAGCAATTAATATTTTTTATTTACTGTACTCAGTTCTGATAATGGACAAGTAATAGGCATGCTTAATTGGCTTTTAACTACTGGTATCTTGTTATAGCATTTTCCTCTTTGCCCAATGGCAGCAATATTCGTGAGGATTTCAACGTGAGTTTAATGTGCTGCTGATTTTTAATTGCATTTTTATTGCTTACACAAATGAATGCTCATTTGTGTGGCAAACCAGGGGTCAGAAATAAGGACAGTTCTAGCATGTTTCTATACTCAGTGCCTGTACTCAGCAGCAGTGTAGCTTCTCATTTCCTGTGTGTGGAAGAAATAACATCTCACTTTGGTCCAGCTACCTGTAGAAAGTCCACAAACAGCAGAAGAGTTCATGTCAGGAATACAAACGTCCTGACTATCGGATGGTGATGCAAGCTTGGATTGAATTATCACAGTGAAAATTGTTCTCTCTGCAGGCAGCAGCCATAAAGTAAGGCTAGCATCACCTTGAATTACCAGCTTATGTTTATGAACTGACCTTGCTATTGTTGGCAGAAGAGAAAATGTTGGCTAGGCAGAGGCAGAAACTGCCATTGAGACTATATACTCCTGTCCTTAGATCTGAAGGAGTTGGCACTATTAGCTTATGGTCTATTTCTCTCTCCATCTCCGTCCCTGCTTCTTGCAAATAAAAATCTTACTAGCAAGGACAAAACCAAAACAAACACCTTCCTCACAGATTACTAGTTAGCCTATAACTGAGCCAGAGCAAAAGCAACTCCCTTTTTAAGTCAGTAAGCAGTGGGGATTGACATGTGTATACAGAGACTTCTGAAACTAATCAAAAGCCTGGACATGTAGCCAGAAGGGAGAGGGAATAAATGTTTAACATGAACTAGGACAGATGTTTGGTATGCTGAGATACAGATCTCAACAGCCAAGAGGATGTTCAGGTGGAAAAGTCCTGTTGTTCCAACAGGCTACCACTCCCTTAAGCACAAAGTCTATTTCTGAAAAATGGATAGTCAAAAGATTATTGGAGGTGTCCATCAACAGTGGCTTTATTCGTCCTAAATAATTGAAGGAAAATATGGCTTATTCTTGTGTCAGTAGATGGCACTGTTTCTATGAACTACTGACATACCCAGAAATGTAGATGTATCTTCTTCATAGTGTTACACAGGGAGAAAACAAAACTACACAGAACAACAACAAAAAGAAAGACTAA
>VXAV01000779.1:0-14064 GCA_013399715.1 Alectura lathami | reverse complement strand
CAGTGCCATGGAGCTGACAGGTCGGGAAGCCCAGCAGCTAGGATCCCTTGCTAGAGATGCAGTCATTGACAGAGCAATTGGAAAAGGGAACCAAGTTTTCACCCTCTGGAGACGTCTCTTGTCAGCTGTGAAGGAGAGACATCCTTTCAAAGAAGATATAAGGTTTTCCACAGACAAGTGGACCAACATGGAGAAAGGTATCCAGTATCTGAGAGAACTAGCTGTGCTGGAGATGATATACCAAATTGACCTTGGCGATCAGCAAGCACTTCTGGATCCAGGTGAAACCCGTTGCTCGACATCTATGTGGCGGAAATTCACACGATCTGCACCGTCAATGTTCGCTAGCACACTGGCAGCAATGAGATGGAGTGATGAGGAAAGACCAACGGTGAATGAGGTGACTCACACCCTTCGAGAGTATGAAGAGGATTACTCCAGCGCCCTACGAGCCTGTGTCGCATCCGTGGAGAAACTGTCCACAACTCTCCAAAAGGTTGTCCAAGATGTCGAGCAACTCAAGAGCGAGAGGTACTATTCTCCACCTGCACGAACCAGCATCTCAGCTATCAGAAGCAGGCGCCCACCTGGTCAAAGAGGAAAATACGGTGGGTACACTGACTGCGTGGTCAAGACAGACTGAGGCTAACGCTCCTCGCTGCTAATCCAACAAAACCTCTCTGCAGCTCTTCAGCTGGACACCTTTCTTGGTGTTTTTAAAAAGACATGCTGGAGACCCACTTTCCAGGAAGACAGTTTCTCTAAGCAGACTGTTTTTTCTCCCCCGGTGATGTTGTTGGTGTTCCTGCCTGCGAGCTAGGAGCTGTTGACGAAGCACTCCATTCTTTGGGTAGCATCACACTTGTTCTACAGCAGCATTAGAGTCACAGCAGTGTTTCAAGCTAACAGTAACAGGAGTTGTTAACCTTTCAGCTGGAGCCTGTAATCGTCCAGTTCTCAAAATAACTGCTGCGTGCTGGTTCGCTTTTACACTGAAACTCCAAAAACATTCCTGAGCAGCAAACCCTTGATTCATGTGCACACACCGTAGGGGCAGGGGGAATCTGTTGCCTTGGTGAGCACCCCCAGAAGAGCGGGGCACGAGGAATTAACCTCGTGCTACTCTGACAGGGTGAGCCTAGCATGCTCATGAGCAGTGAAAATTTTTGGGTACCCGCAGCAGGTCTGGCTGCCTCCTGCCTCTGCGGGCTCACCTGTTCTCTCCTTGTATTGCCCCCTCTGTTCCAGCGGATCAGGAGGAGAGTGGAGGGGGCACCTGTGCTCACTGGGAGAGTTGTCTCGCTTCCGTTGCAGCAGCAGCTCGTGTGCTTCAGTCCCACAGGGAAGCGCTGGAGAGGGAGCAGGCGGCATGCGTGCGAGCTGAGGGAGACCTGGGTGAGGCCACGGAGAGGCTGCTGATGGCCCACGAGGGCATCCTGGGCCTGGCAGAGGAGCTGGATGTCCAAAGCAAGGAGCAGAGCACAATGGGTAAGCGCTTCTCTTGCGGCTGGGTGCCCCTCCTCACTACTAGCCTGCACGCAGCCCACCCCTGTTGGCTATAAACCCTTCTTACACAGGGGAGTTGGGGAAGGCCGTTCTGTGTCCTCTCTGCTTGTGATGGGGAAAAATCAGTGTCAGATGCTACCCCAGTGCCTAGGAGAGCTGAGTGCAGTCAGTAAAGACAGTAAGAACCCCTGATAACAGCACTTCAGCAGAGAGCAGCACTGGCTCTGCAGCAGTTAGCTCCTTCAGGAGACCCCTGCCACCTGGCAGGGTTCGTGAGAATCACAGACCAACGACGCCGACCCCGGCGCCTTACGCCCAACATTCGGACGCGGCCCCTAAACCTTCCAGCCAGCCTCCAGACCCGTGGGTTGCAGCTTTTTCATCGAAGCCTGGAGACGAGCCCTCTGCAGCTGCCTGCCCCGCGCATGGATTGATCGCTGCACGCGTGGCTGTGGGCACAGCAGCGCTGCCTCCCCAGGCGCCGGACGGGCTGCAGCCCGGCTCCTGGCGGCGGATCGCAGCCTCTGCTGGGGAGAGTCTGTGTGTTCTGACCTGCCTGGGTGTCAGATGAACGTGAGGCTTCCCAAACTGTGAGTAAGGGCTTACTGCTCACTGTGGCTGCGTGGTTTCTTGTGCTGTGGGGACTGGAGTGCAACATCGGTGAGTTCTCCTGATGCTGGCTGTCTGCATGCCTTCTCTTCACTGAGCTGCAAAGCCAATTGCTCTGGCAATAATTTTTTTTTTTTTTTGATAGCAATGAAATCTCTGATCTTCTTCAGGAAAACTCCGCTTAAGCAGTGTGGTTTTGTTCAGTAACAGCTTGCAGCTGCCTGCTGGCATTCAGGAGAAAGTAGACGATTGCTCCTGGGCAGCTCGCAGCCCAGTTACTGAGTCTTTGGTGATGGAGATCAGTGATCTTAAATCGTGTGCAGCGGTCCAGCTGTCTGCTTCTTGGTTTATTTCTTAAATTTTCATTCAATTCCATATTTAACAGAGAAGTGCATCAAAAGCGTTGCAGAGTTTTGCTTTCAGAAACGTGCAGTCGGACTGCCACAGCACAGCTCTCTGTTACTCCTGCAGAGCCTGCCCCATGGCCAGCGCTGCCCGGCAGCTGGGAAGAGGGAGGGAGTGAACGGGCACAGAGCGGTAAGTCACCCCCTTCCTAAGCAGAGAAGATCTAGAATTTTAGGGCTTTTTGAGCACTTTGGTAGAAGGTTTTCCTTGGGTTTTACTTTAAATCACAAAAAGTGAAAATCCAATCGCAAAATCCGTGTTTGAAAGTGGGACTTGAGGTTGTGTTTTTTTTTTTTTTTTTTTTTTGACAGATTGGAACCAAGACACCAGTTTTTTTTTTTTTTTAATTATTGTTTTTACCTGACAAAAAGTCAAGTTTAAGCTGAAAAGGGGAAAACTTTTGCTCATCTTTTCCGCAAGGAAAGCTGGCTTCTCACCAGTTCCCTTGGAGCAGCACAGCAGCGCACGCTGGGTCAGACGCGTTCTGTCAGCGTGCTCCCCGTACGAACACCTTTCCCGTTGCATTTGAGATGGGGTGGTCGGTGTTAGCTGGGGTGGTGGCTGCCTCTGGTCAGTGCCTCGGACTTAGAGGGTTGGTATGTGGCCCTGCTCCTCGTGTCATCACGCTAGCACAGCACTGTGCATTAACGCCGTGGTTCTCCCGCTCACAGCGAGCTGTGAGTTTTGTGCTGCAAGGTGGGAAGGAAAATTTCCCAAACTCTTGTAGCCTGAAGTACCTCTTGTGGGCAGACATCAGGCCAAACAAATGAACGGTTTAGGGTTTCCCAAAACATACTGTTCGTGAAGCCCTGATCTAGGAGTGGACTCCGTCCCGGGAACAGGGGTGGAGAGGTTGCTGTGCTCCCGCAGCAGCCGCGGCTCAGCAGCCCTGCTGTCGAACCGGGATCCCCAGGAACACGAACCTGAGCGAGGGGAAGGGGCCCCGCGAGCGCCGGGAGGGGGCTGCCCGCTGCCCCCCGGGGGCTGGCGGGGGCCGGGGCCACGTGGGTGCCGCTGAGCCGTCGCTGTGCTGCGTGCAGGGGGGACGGAGCCGCGGCTGGCCATGGAGCGCGGCAGCAGGCTGGACAAGGAGATCGTGGCGCTGCGAGCGCGGGTGCAGACGCTCGACTTGGAGAGGAAAACGTTCCTGGAGCTGGTGAGTGCCCGCCCTGTGCGAAGCTGGCGGTGCTGGGCTGGCTGCCGGGGCTCGGCCTGCTCCCTGCCCTGCCTCTGTTTCCCCCCTCCTTGCTGTAACGAGTCTCTCCAGAGCTGCAGCTCTGATGGCTCACGGAGGAATAAACGTTGGGAAACTGGCAGAATAAACATCCCAGGCACGTTTTAAAGCGGCTGCTGTACCACGGCCTTCAAATAAATACATAAATTCAGCTGTCACAGCGTCCTTCTGTGCAGAACGGGACTGACGCTGAACACGGAGGGGTCTGTTGGTGCTCACCCGAGCTTTAGGGTGTGCAGCTCAGGCTCCAGGTGCAGGCTTCCTTGTGCCCAGGGCTCAGCTTGATGCTGGCTGTCCCTAGCCATCGTTTGCACAACCCATCTGCACTCAGTCCCGTTTGGTGAAAGGGGTGCACAACACAGGCGTGGTCAGTGATTGAAATGATGAAGAAAAGTTGCTTGCCTCCAGTGCAGCGTGGCATTCCCCCTCTTACTGCTCTTTTCCTCTCTGGTCTGAGGCCACCTGGCTGCCCCAGCCATGTGATCTCAGCCTCAGGCTGCGGGATCGGTGCTAATAAATCTCCAGTTTGTCTGCATCAGCTTTGAGCAGGGTCTTAGTTCTCTAAGACAGCAAGGTGAACGTCCACCAAACATACAAGCAAGTCTTATTTTGAAGGTTGAACAGCTCAAAGAGGAGATCTCTGAGTATCAGAAGGGTGAGAAGCAAGGATTCCCATTGCCCACGCCAGCTGAGACTGAAGAAGCTGCAGCTTGCTCGCCGCAGGTATTTCCAAGGCGCTTTTGTTTGCCATGGTAGGAAGCAAATGAAGCAAACAGTCCCCACTCTGCACGTTAATCCCTTGTCATCAGCGAAGAAGCACAGCTTGTTGTGCAGAAACGCTTGTGTTTTCCTTTCTGTGCGTGTCTGGGACATAGGATTTGTGCTGGGCGTGCCAAATGCGCTGAGTGCAGAGCACACCTGCGGGCGTGAGCTCGTCCCCACCCCTGCCTTCAGAATTGCCGTGGGTCTGGGGAGGTTTTGCCCCTATGGCCAGTGGGTTGTCTCATCCAGGCTCATGTTTTTGAGCTGTCCCATTCATTTATTAGAGGCCTGGGTAGCTTTAGAATGACGCCATGCTGGGATTTCAGTCTCACTTGTGTCCTAGAAAAAAAGAAAAAACTTTTCTCTTTACACAGGGCACAAAGGATGAAGGGAAGGCTGCAGGGGACCACGTCTCGGGCAAAGCTGACTCGGATCAAGAAGACAGATACCGGGGGGGTGAAACGCTGCATAAAAGGTTTGCAGTGGAGAAATCCCTCCTGTGTTGTCTTCTTGTAGTGGCTGGTCTTGCACTCTGGCTGCAGGTATTCTGTCTGGCAGCATTTAAATACCGGGTGCTTTGGAATGTTCCTTGCTACCAGCTTTGTTCCTCTGCTCCCAGCCTAGGAAGTCTGGAGGTAATGCAGTCCCGAGTGGGCTTGTAGTCCTTGGTATCAAGAATGCAGGCTGTTTTCCGACACTTCCTCCATTTTTTTTCTTTCCTAAAAGACTACGTGTTGGGCTTTTGTGGCTCCCCGCAGGCAAAAGTGTTGCTTTTGAAGCTGTTTCGCTGCCTCTTTTCCCCTTCAAATGCCCAAACCTCAAGCAGCTGATTTTTTTTCTTGCCTCTCTGCTGTTTGCATCCTCCTGCCTGCCTGGTTTGTTACTGGCGCAGAGCCCATCACCACCTAAATAAGAGCAGGAGCAGGTCGTGCTGGGTCTGAGACTCGACGTCTGTTGCCCAGTGGAAACCACATCAACTCCTCCTCGCTCGGGAGCGTGTCAGGCGGTGCCCGAAGTCCAGGTGTTCTCACAGCAGCTCCAGCCTCGGTGACGCTTGTCCTTGGTGCGCAGGTGCCGGGAGGTGATTGAAAACATCGAGGGCAGGAACTCGCAGCTCCTTCACAAGCTGCACAAGCTCGAGCAGGAGCACGAGGATTTGGTTGAGCGCAATGAAGAGCTGGAATCCATTCTGGGAGTGGCACAGATCCAAACCAAGCAGGACAAGGAGCAGTTTGAGAGTGACGTGGAGGGACTTCACCGGAAAGTAAGTAAGGGATGGAGGAAATGCTGCTTGGTTTTGTTTAATTCTAGCTGCTCGCCTCTCTGCATGTTATCTGGTGAAATAAAATGTTGCTTGACCTGAAGCTGCATGCCGCTTTGTTTAGTTTGACAAGAAATACAACTGGCAGAATCTGTTGGTCGTACAAAGCTGACACTTGCTTGGAGGTTCCCGTGCCCCTGTGGAGGTGCAGCAGCATCGCCTTTTCCAGCCTCTGTTCCCCCTTTTTGCTGCTAGGGCAAGCCCCGTTAACAAGCCAGCGTATGTCCTGCATCCAGGAGGCCAGGCAGCACCCCCTTCTCAAGCCGCCTTTCTGTCCATGTGGGCTGCGCACCCTTCGGCTTCTTGTCTGAGCTGAAGCAAAGCCTTTGTGACTCAAATTCACATTGCTCCATTTTTCTCCGGAGCTACTCCTCTGAGCCTCTTGCATCTCGGAAGCATTGCTTCCCCCTGCGAGGCTGCTGTCCCTCTCCCTGGGGTTGGGAGATGCCCTGTGGAGCTGCCAGGCAGCAGGAGCAGCAGCAGTGTATCGGTTCTTCCTGTGAGGTAGCCTCTGGCTGGGGGTGAGGAGTCTGCAGTGACAGTAAAACAGGCTGCAGGCGTGTTGAAATGCCTTCTGCAAGGCCCCAGCAGACATCACGGCGCTGGGGAGCGCCGAGGAGACGCAAGGCTCAGCTTGGCCGGCGTGAGCTTGGCATTCTGCTGGGTGCAAATGCAGTGGAGGAGAGGGCTGCAGGGCGGACGAGGAAGGCTGGATCCACTGTCTGCTCAGATGGAGGGCAGCAGCGCTGCACCCTTCATCTCTGGGTGGCTTTTGAGTGCCTTGGCTGTAAGGAGGGAAGAACTGCGCGAAGGCGTGTGCGCTGCAGCCTGGGGAGAGCGGCACCCTGGGGCTGCCCTGAGTGAAAGGGACTTGGCACAGCTCCGAGGGTCCTGGCTGGGTACGGTGTGGCACAGCGCGAGGAGGAGAATTGTTCTG
The DNA here is from genome assembly GCA_013399715.1 of Alectura lathami. Classification (NCBI taxonomy): domain Eukaryota; kingdom Metazoa; phylum Chordata; class Aves; order Galliformes; family Megapodiidae; genus Alectura; species Alectura lathami. Next base: position 7,290 of record VXAV01000779.1, on the reverse strand, counting down.
CCCCTAGCAGGGGACTGACCTGCCTGGCTGAAATAGTTAAAAGTTAATGACTTGGAGGAAAAATAAGCTAAATAATGGAAATACGCAGCTTGTATCAGCTTCATGAGCAAAGGCGGGCTGGCAGGGGGAGGTTTGTTTTGTCCCTGAGACCGCTTCCATAGCTCCGGTCTTGTTGGGCTGCAGACCCTCATCTGGCCGTGGAAGAGGAAGGGGTTTCTGTAAGAGCCCCAGGTGCTTCACCCCACCGATTTGCTTGTAACACCTGGCTTGGTAACATCATCTGGCTTGGAGAACAGTGTCATACCAGCGTCCCTCTGTGTGGGGGCCTCAACAGAGCCATCTCGTGCCCGCAGCCTGCCGGTGGGAGCAGGGCTCGCTCCTGAGCTCTCCCTGTGGGTGCGGTGCGTGGTGGGCAGGGAACCCTGGGGCTGGTCCCTGGACTCCATCTGCCTCCAGTGCCCCCACTTGCTCTGCAGGAGGGGAAACTGGGCTGCTTCTAGCTCCTGTAAGCCCTTCGAAACAGGAGTGATAATCATTGCCACGAAGTCTCCTGCGCTGGAACAGTTCTCGGGTGGAGGGGCAAGCCTGGCGTGAGCGATGTCCAGACACTCTCTGTGCTCTGAGCACAAAGGTCTGCACTTTGCTGGCTCTGAGCACAAAGGTCTGCCCCTGCTGTCTCTTGGAGACTTGCAAGGGGGACTAGGGCAGGTCTGTGGACTGGGTCCAACATCTCCTTGGATGAGGTCAGCTCTGGGCACTGGGAACTTCTGTGAGATTGTGGGACAGGGGAACAGCCCGTGGTGCAAGTCGGGCGCCTCTGCATGCGGTCCCATGCTGGGAGAGCAGCATGCAGCCCCCAAGCTGCAGAGGCCTTGAATTTTATCCATGTATCTGGGTCAGTTCTCTCCTTTTGCAGAGCAGGGTTCTTTCACTTTCCTGCTTGGCTTGTTCAGCCTTTGAAGCAGCAGGGTGAAAGATCTGAGCTGGAGCCAGCCTGCGCTGGCAGCTGTCCACCTCCACCCCTACTCCTCGCTCCCAAACGTAGGGCTTGTTTCGTAACTGCTGCACAAGGCGTACGTTCGCTGCCTTTTGCAAGTGCTGGTTTGGTTTTAACTTGTGATTTGTGTATGTTAAGATCACAAGTTTAGAGACAGAGTTACTTGAAGCGCAGAAGACCAGAACTGAGATGAGCGAGGAAGAGCAGGCATCGACTGCTGGGGCACAGGAGATGCAAGAGGTAAGAGGATTTCCTCGGGAAGTATTTTTCTTTGCAGTGTGTTAAGTGAACATCTTGTGTGAATGCTCTTTGTCAGCTTCTTCTGAGAGTCTGCATTCCGCCAACTCATGCGGGGCAGGTAGCCGCTCTCCTCCGCAGACATCCAGCGCGTCGGTGTTACTGCCGCGGTAGCTCATCGCTGTGAGCGCTGCCTCGTGTGATTGTTAGCCAGGCAGCGCCAGGTTTCCTGGTGAGAGAAGACACGGCTTACATCACGTGGGAGATCAGCCTGCCGAGGTGCCTTAGGTCAGGTGGATGCTCCAGAGGTGTCCAGCCAGCTCTGGCCATAGGATGCAGGAGTCCTGCTGGCAGCTTTTGAGAACCGTTTTTTCTCAGCCTCATCTTTCTAGAGGACTGAATTTCTGCAATTTATTTCTATTTTGCTAGAGTAAATGATGCTGTGGAAGTGACTCTTACCCTTGCTTGCTCCAGATGCTGGAAAGCTGTCAGGAAACGATAGAGAAGTTGGGAAGCCAGCTGGGAGAGCAAAGAGAATGGAGAAAACAGCTTGCATCCGAACTAGAGCTGATACGAGAGGACCTGAAGGCTGAGAAGAAGGTACTGGGCAGCCAGATGGGTGTCAGCTGCAGGACCACTGTCCTCCCCGAAGGAATGCTGTGTGTTCCCTGGTTTGGGAAGCGGGCAGTTTTCCTTATGGCGCTGCTCACCCTGCAGGGGGACTCCCTGCTGGAGGCGGTGGCCTTTGTGACTCTGCGAAACATCCACAGTTGCCCTCCAGCGGTGTTGCTTGAGTTCTCTTGACCCATTTCTCTAGTCCTGACAGATTCAAAGCTTCTTTGGCAGATGGTTTGAAATCCAGCTGCTTTCGTGGGGCTGCCTCTAGCCCCAGCGTTTGTTTTGACTTTCAGTGAACCCAATAACAAGACAAAAACTCAAAGCTTGCAGCCAAAGCCCTCTTCTCTAGAGGGCAGAGGGGAGCTGATGCTATACAAAGAACTCTTGCATTTGTTAAAACATTTTTTTTTTTTTGCTTGTAAGATACTTCTGGCCATTTCAGAGGAGAAAGCTCTTTCTCTGAGCTTGTAGTTAGGGCTGCATTACATTGCCAACTCCTTTCTCCAGCAGGGCTTGCCTGCCACAAAACCAGGGCTTAGAAGCCAGAGTCTGCAGAGCACATCAGCAAGCAGAGATGTTGTGAATGCTTCCCAGGAGAAGCTACAACGAGATGATGCTGTACTAGATGCAGAGGGAAAAGTGTGAGGGAATCGCCATCGTGCGGGTGGCTGATGCAGACAAGCTGCTTGTCTGCGCTGCTCAGTATAAATAAATGCATCTGTGTGTGGATGAGAAGGCCTAGAATCAAAATATTAATGCTAGCATATGCTCAAGAGGAGCTATTGATTTAAAAAAAAAAAAAAAAAAAAAAAGTGCTTTAGAAATCAAAGTCATTGCGAGCATTTTCCCTGGAAGGATTTGGTGTCACCACTGCTTGGCACGATGTGCTAGACTGGGCAGGTGCTGGTTCCAGCCCGGTCAGGGAGCTCCCCGTCCTTGTCCATCCCTTACCCCCTCATTCCTTGCCCCTTCTGCGTGCTGTGCGTGTTTGTGCCGTGTCTCAGGTGTGGGGTCTGCCGTGGCCAGGCGCTAAGGCACGGGGGGCACTGGAAGCAGAGAGCAGCCACCCGCAGGTGTTTGGGGTTGGCTGGGATGGAGGACGCTCTGGGTGAGACAGCTGAGCACGCAGCTTGCGCTGCCCCTCTTTCTCCAGGACTTGCTAGTTTTATGAAGAAACGTGGCACGCAGAAAAAGGACTCGTCTGTGCATCGTCAGGGGTCAGGAGCTGCAGTGCTTTAGCTGCAGAATCCCAGGCCAGTTCTTGATGGAGTCCCCAGGCTGTCTTGCACTGTTCAAAATATTTCAGTGAGACCAAAGAAAATCAGTCGTGGTGTTTTCTGACCCTGCAGGTCTCTGAGCTTGCGCAAGGAGGTGAGCAGATTAACACACTTAAGCAGCCACATGAAGATTTATGTACAGATGAAAAAACATACGGAGAGCAGATGGCTAAAGTAGTTTTTTTGGAAGAGCAGATCCAAAACTTGACGGCTGAACAAGAACAACTATGGTAAACCTTAACAAGGCCTGTGGTACCTTCTGCCACTTGCCTTTGCTGGCTGATTGTTTAGTCTTCTAAAAACTCCTGATGTGTTTCTTCTGGAAGGAGTGGACACGGCAGTTTGTGTCTTTGTCTGAGGTGTCAGGGAACCAGCTCTCTGTGGAGCTGTTTGCTGGACAAGCACTTGCCTCAGGGATATCTTGACCAGTCAGGAGTAAGCTTTTTTTTTTTTTTTTTTTTCTGCACTGACTCCACATTCTGAATAGTGTAAGTGAGAGCTGCCCCTTGCGAGCAGGGTGTTCCTCCTGGAGGGATGGAGCGTTGGGACTGGCGTGGTCCCAAAGGGCTCCCATAAAGGGGTAGGGCTCCTTGGCCCAACCGCTGCCAGCAGCTGACGGCGTGCATCCTGCCGTGGGTTTCAGGTGTCCTTGGAGAGCAGATGATGGGGTGTCCCCTCGCTCCCCTTTTCCAGCAGATCAGTACAACCTTGAAGGCAGAAAATCCATGCTCAGATATTCTATTAATAAGTAAAAACCTGGATTAAATCCAGTGGGGTTACAGCTCTCAGTCCCCTGGACAGCTAGGTGCTGGGATAAAGCAGAGCCAGGGTAAGCGAGGGGTTAGCCCACCAGGACAGGCAGTCTGGATCACGAGAAGTCAGACAGACGGCTTCTGGGGGATCTGAGCCTGCGTTCCACGCAGCAAGGCACCGCGTGGTGCTAGCAGCAGGGCAGCTCACGTGGAGCCATGCGAGTGCTTCTTCAGCCAGCAGTTAACCTGGTAATGAGTGACAGAGAGCTCACCCTTTGCATACAAATTTTGTTGTGGGTCTGTGTCCATGGGAGCCTGACCCTTGCCCAGAACTGACAGACCCAGGATTAAATCCCCTTTGAAGCCTTCAGTGTTGCCTAGGGCACTTCCCAGCCCTCTCATATCCCTGCTTTCCTCCTCAGAGACTGATTTCCCCTGGATTTGTGTAGTTATCTCTTTCCTTTACTATTTCTTCTTCAAGTTCTGAATTACTAGAAAGCAACAAGAAGAGGGAGGAGCTAGAAAAGCAGCTAAAGGAGAGCAATGAAGAAAAGCAGTTGTTACTGGAAGAAATTGCCCAGCTCAAACAAGAGATCCTGACTACCAGGGAGCAGCGTGACAGCACATTCGAAGAGGCTTTGAGGATGAATAAAGGCATGGGCCGTAGAGACCACAGGTCACAGAGCTCTGCAGGCAGTTTAGAGGGGAGCATTAAACAGGTATGGGCAGCTTTGCCGTCTGCACCGTACTTTTTTCACTCATTCAGTGGCAAAATCTAACTAAACGTTGGGCTGGAAGCCAGCCCTTGCAGGGCTGTGGTGTTAACATGGAGGGGGAGCTGAGAGCCTGGGTGCCTTGGGTGAAGTGCTTGGGACTGAGCAATGGAATCGCTCCGTCTGTCGTGGTTTTGGACATAATGGGAATTGGGTAAACTGCATGGCTGCTGTAGTGCATATGAAAAAAAAAAAAAATCTATCCAGTCCCTTGATAATATTTTAGACCTTCTTGGAGCTCTTTCTCAGCTTCCTTTTGGAGCTGGCTTGCTGCTCCCACAACGGTGCCGCTGTTGGCAGAAGCTATCCCTCCTCCCTGCTCCTCCTGGGGATTCCCTGCTCTTACCCTCCTGTCCCTGCCTCTATCCCTTAGCTGCTGCCTCCCAGTGGCAGCTCGGGCAGCTGGGTTTTGCTGCAGCCCTGTCAGTGGCTCAGTTCCTGCTCGCCGATTGCCTGCCAGGCAGCAGGCAAGGCTGCTCTGTTTCTCTTTTAAACACGAGGTGTTCACCTGTCTTGCTGCAAGATCTAAAAAAGAAGGGGGAAGAGCAGCGAGCCCTGCCGAGAGAAAGAAATTATGAAGACGCCCAGGATGGAGAGTTTTAAGCTAAGCAGGGATTATATGCAGGAGTTTGGGAGAGAAGAGAGGACAGGAGGGCCTGCAGGCAAGAGTGAGAGTGGAAAGGAGAGGATCAGAGCTGCACTGGTACCACGGCACTTCACATCTGCACAGGCAGAGCAAAACTGAGCGCCCCAGGCGTGCAGGCTGCTCTCGCAGGGTGTCAGTGTGTCTGTTCCTGTGCAGCAGGGCTCGCGGTGCTCCTGCTGCCTCTGCAGGTGGTGTCTGGGTGCTGCTTGTGCGTAGTGAGGCTGTCACAGGACTGTGGACGCTGTCAGGAGTCAGCTCAGGAACAGATCCGGGTTAAGAGCGACCTGCGTTGCTGTGCTTTGGTTGGCCACGTTGGTGTTAATGGGTTCGGTCCCTGATCCAGGTTGTTGCATCCACCCCTCAGCCTCAAGAGCTGTGTCAGCTTCTCCAGGGGGCTGGGCATGGCAGAGCGATGTGCTTGGGGGGGAACCAGAAGAAATGCTTGCCTGGCTGTGCCCCTCGTTACTTGCATGCCCCTAAAGCCTACCAGCACACCTTGGCAGTCCTCGCCAGTCTCCGCCTTTCTTAATTACCCATCTTCGTCCTGCCTGGAATTCCATTCCCCCGTGACTTTTGTTGTTCCCCTGTTCCTGCAGAGTCTGTCTGAAGAGAGGTTCCAGCAGCAGGAGGAAAAATTACAGCAGCTGCGGCAGGACCTGCGCCGCGTCCAGAACCTGTGCAGCTCGGCTGAGAGGGAGCTGAGATACGAAAGGGAGAAAAACGTCGACCTACAAAAGCAAAACCTCCTGCTCCAGCAGGAGTGCAGCAAGGTAGGAGCAGGGCAGGGGGAAGTGCTCAGGAAAGCAGCCCGTCCTTTTACGAGGGCTGGTTTCAGCACTCTGGGCCTCATTTGCGTTCTCATCAGCACTGGTGACTGTTTGGGTCTGTTGAAGTCTTGCTGTCTCTCCAGTTTTCCCCCAGAAATGTTTTGGCCATCCGGTACCTGAGGCTCTCAGATGTGCTCTGCCTCAGCTGCGTGGGAGTTGCCCTGTCTCCAAATAAAACATGCTGTGCTTGCTGCCTGTATTTACCTCTGATTCTTGCTCAGCGCCTGGTGATCCTGTTGCCCCTTTCCTGATCAGGATGGTTCAGGTTATATGTATTGAAACTTGTTTTTTTTCTTTTGAAACTCAGGTCAAAGCTGAACTGAAGCAAGCCCAGGCAAAGCTCTTGGACACGACCGAAACATGTTCCTCTCTCTCAGCACAGTGGGAAAAAAGCCAGCAGAAAGTCAAAGAACTTGAACAAGAGCTCTTGAAGTGCTCCCAGGCTGATAAACTGCAGAGCAGCCTGCAGGAGAAACTTACACAGGAGAAATCCAAAGTGCACGAAGCACAGAAGCAGGTAACTCGTCAGCGTGGGGCCAGCTGGCATCAGCTGTGTGAGCAGCGGTTGCGTGTGGCTGTGGTTCAGAAGCGGCAGCGCTGGCGGCTCACGAGTCGATTCCCTGCAGAGCATTTCTCGGGTCTGAGATCACCTGGGAGGTTGGCTGGGTGCTTTAGGAGACGCGTCGGTTATTAGTGGGAGTGTAACGGAGGCACAAAAGACAAAAATCATGCAGGAATAACTACTTCTGAGTAGAAGCGAGCAAATCTATCTTTCCTGTGACTCCTTTGATTCAAAGTTTAATCTGTGTCCAATTTTAATCTGAGATCTCAAAGATCCAGCAGAAGTTGAAGGATTCACAGCACCAGCTCCTGCTCGCAGAGGCCCGTGCTTCTGACAAGAAACTCCTGGAGGAGGAGCTGAAGGAGGCTCGGGAAAATGCAGCTCGAGTGCAGCAAGAACTCCGTGAGGAGCTGCTGAAAAGGTACCCAGAGCTGGGTGAGAGCTGTGCTGTGCGTGGGGAGGAGGTGGGTGCTAGCAAATGCTTCGTGCCAGCTGGCTCCTGCGGCTCCACGCCTGGCTCTAGGCGGTCTCGCAGAGTCGCCGCACCCCTCGCTTGGCCTGCCATCTCTCCTTTGACCTGCAAGCACCCCTGGCAGAGACC
>VXAV01000778.1:49716-62848 GCA_013399715.1 Alectura lathami | reverse complement strand
ATAAAATAATAATAATAAAGGGGCAAAAATTGCAGATAAAGCTAGAATTTTCAGTGTTTTGAAAATCAGAGTACAGTTGCTTATCTGGTAGAAATAGATGAAGCTGTGTTTGTTTAAGCTGCTAAAGGTGCAATCTGTTTTTTGTTGTTGTTGTTTGTTTGTTTGTTTTAATTGTTGTAATGTAGTGCAGTTGTGTGAGAACAGTCCAAAACAATTGGTTATATAATGTCTCTGCCTTAAAGATCTGTGCATCAAGATAAGCAGAGAAAGATTAAACAAGTACAAAAAAGCGAGCATCTGGATTGTGCACCCGCTAGGGTACAGGCTGTGGCTTTGCTAAGAAAATGAAATTCCCATCATAAAAACGTAATTTTGGAAACTAAGAAATAAGATTTTTTTTTTTTTTTTTCCTCAGAGGTTACTCTCAATGGCATATTAATTTCTCTGTAATATGCAGCTCCACTTCTTTCCTCCCAGAAACAGCAGTGGCAAGATGACCCTTTCCTCTCCTTTCCTCTCCTGTGGAGTTTGACTGACAGGGTGCTGCCAAGGAGAGAAAACGATTTTCAGATCTGACCTAGGAAAAACTGTTTCTTGTGCTCTCACTGGACTTCTGTTGCTTCAGGTGTTACAGGAAGAACAAATCTCTCAACTGCTCTGGTTCTTAATAAGAGTATTATTAAGATCCCTAAGCATAGCTGATACTGCTCTTCCAAACAGACCGAGGAACTCCATTCATTTATTGATGCTCTCTCCATGAAGGGATTATGTTTCACTTTGTTTGAAGGACCTGAGAGCCCTTATTATTTTTGTTTGCAGAAACACTGTGGTGCACATGAAAGAGACACAGAGAAAAAAACCTTTATTTAAAGTGGCTGGCACTTTATTGCCTCTTTGTTTTTTTGTTGTTGTTTTTTTTTTTTTTTTCTCCCCATTTGAAAAAGCTTCTTGGATGATTGATTTCTGATTTAGATTACCACATCCTCTCTGTTGTTCCCTGTGCTGTATACTGAATTTTTTAGCTGCCACATTCAGCTGACTTTCAGGATAAATAAGGTTAAAAAGAATGACGGAGTTACTTTAGAGGCCAGGCAGAACTCCATGTCTAGTTTATTTTGTTGAAGTTTTCCCCCAGCTAGTAAATATTTGCTTAAGATTAAAACTAAACAAATCAGGACAAAATAATATTAAAAAAAATTCCTTATATAACAGTACTACTCATGCAAAGAGATTGCAGCACTTGGTGGGATGACTGTGAGTGATCACGAGGTGTCCTTTGTATGGGGCAGAGAACCCACAAGCCAGCCATCAGATACGTCTCTGCTAGCAAGTATGAAGTTCCTGGGAGGTGGCAAATTCGGGCAGCCATTGTTCCTAGGCTGTGTGTCTCTGTCGAAGCTGCTCGGGTCCATGACCCTCTCGGTATCCAAATACTGCAAGAAATCCACAGGAAAAGGCTGAGGAATGGCTGACAGGGGATTATGGGATCCAGGAGAGCACAGTAATTCCCCAGGCTGTGTCCACGGCACTTTCAGTGAGCCTGGTTAAATTATTCAGACTGAAAAACTATCTTTTCCATATATTTATTCGTATGCCATGTTTTTTCACCCTGTTTTTTAAAAGTCAGTGAATGGAACATTTATGACCTAATACCCTTTTCTGCAGTTAAGCCTTGAGAAATCTCAGTCAGGGGTGCCATTTATTTGGGATTGTCAGAAAACCATTATAATAAGGGGGATGTCTTCCACACGAGTACTGCTGAAACACAGTAGTTTGACTTATCTTTCTTATACCTAGATTAAATCATAGTTACTCCTGTGCTTCCTCTTATCCTGCCTTCCTTCTCGGTGTGAATCAGCCCTGGACAAACAGTCAATGAGAGCTGAGCAGAATTTAATGTAACTGGAGTACAGCATGCGTAGTACAAGAAAATACACCATTTCCGCTGCTCCAACTTTGTGTTTAACACAGAAGGGACTTTACATTTCTTTAGCATGCCAGCAAGCACTGACATCTGTGGAAGGCCAGGAGGTTCTGCATCCCACTTGTATGCCCCTTTCAAATGTCCCCATGAGTGAGTTGTGGATATCTCTGTGGATACCTCCATACTGCTTTGTGCATTGATAGCACGTGATGCAACTTACCTCGGCATGCAAAACAATTTGCAAACTTGTTACACATTTGCGTAGTAAAGCAGATACTGACACTTTAATAAGTGAAGGAGACATTCATTTTATTAGTTATACCAGATCTTCTCCTGAAAAAGTAAGGTGGTGTGTGAAACTTGCAGTCTCTGTCACATAAATCTAGCAACATATAAAATCAGCAAGTAATAGATTTTCTTTGCGCAAAGAGATGAAAATAACTTGACGCAACTTGTAAGTCTTTACTGAAAGAATGTTTTAGTGTATACCACTTTACTAATAATGCAAAATTTAAGGCATTAATGTAATACTTAGTTTACTAATATACAGGCCCTATTTTTTACTTATATACTGTGCCTTTTTATGGACATAAGTTTCACGGGTTTTGATAGATATCTTCTGTTTTTTCAGGGTGTAACATGGCATAGGGTCATGCCATGCCTTTTACTGTAAAGAGAGTATTTACATTTAAAGGAAGTCTTTGCAGACAACTATTAAGCTAAAGGTTAGAGAAAAAAGTACAGACTGCTGCTTAAGCTATAATGGGACCACGGCAAAGTGGAAGAGGAAAGATATTTTTAGGCTGTGAACTGCTGGCTTTCTTCCTGTGTCGTGATTCCTGCTGCTCAGACCTGATGTTTTAGACTGACAAAGAGTTTTGAATTTTTTCACTCCCAGTTCCAAAGTTTTCTGCAAGGTAAGGTCAACTGATCCCAGCAGTTATCTATTTTGATAGCAATGTAGAGATAAACAGTAACATACTGAAGTATTATAACCTCGCTGAGATTTCTGAAAATTCTTATAAATAGGGGAATTAGTTCTGCCTTGTGCTTCACACTTGGTGTAATGATAAACCCAAATTCACACTGTGCTGACACTGCCGGTTTGGAAAGAGTAGAAGTGGATTTGATGCCACCAGAAATGTCATAATAACAACAACAATAATAATACACTATAAATAACAGACAAAATTTCTGCACTTCAGTTTAGATTCTGCAGTGCAGAGTTGCCCTTGTAAAATGATGGCAGTTTCAAAATTCTTATTGTCTAGTAATGGAGTTTAAGGTGCTCAGGAAAGCTCTGTCCTTTATATCTTTAAAGCCTATTGTGGATTTGAAAATGCTAACATTCTGCTCAAGATCTTTATTCTCAGTGGTAGCAAAGATTTCAAGAAAATTCAAGGAAAAATACAGAAAATAAAGATTTTAAAATAATGAATGAATTAGGGCATATCTTTTATATGATTATTTTAATGAAAAGTACCAACATTTTCAGCTAGGTACGTGGATCAATCCCCTTTTCAAAGCTGTTAAAATCACCTTAGATCCTCTCGTATCAGCAGCAGAAGGCTGATATACACCAGCTGAGAATCTCTCCTGAAAAAAATGCTGTAAAATTGAGTTTTTCGCAGAACAATGTTTAATAGCCTATTGTTTAAAGACAAAAGCCTTTGTGTGAATCATATTCTGAGTTTTGATAGATAATATGCTGTGCAAATTAACTTCCATATTGATAAGCACTTAAAAGAAGGTTCTCATTACTTGGACAAGAATAAATCCTTTTTTGATTTCTCTCTCTCTTTTTCCAAGGCCTGTTGTGTTCAGACTTTTTTTGCAGATGTAATTAATTTAATTTGGTTGGTATACCATCCAACAGAATTTAATATAACTATAATTAAGGAAAAACAATTGAATTTTGTGCCCCTTCAATACAAACATTTTACGATCTAAAATGTTCCAGCTGATGCAGTTATCCATGATTTTGTGCTCACCCGGTATTGATCGTTCGTTGCATGAAGCTTAACTTCCATGGCTTTAGTTTTGATTTCTTTTTTTCATTGATCTTTCTCAGAAGGAAATCATTCACTATGAACTCACAAGTTATATTGCAGGGAATGCTGAAGATAACACTGGAAGGAATTATTCTGCCTAGACCTTGAACACAATGGTGACTTCAGTTTGTGAAAGGATATGTAGCACATTGTGCTCAGTGGATATGAACTGCTTGCATGGCCGTCATCTGTTTTCCTTTGAAATAGTGTTAGACTGGTTGATTAAAGTTCTACTGCAATGGCGTCTTCACACAAAGATTTCTGTATTTGTGAGATATTTTTTGATAAGCACGTGTAATAATTTTTATGTGCTTTGCCTCTGATCCACTCAAGCATTTAATTTACTGTGGCCACTGATTTTGAGAGCCACTGAATACCTTAAAGAGTAGAATAATCCTGAAGAAAACTTTTTAAATGAAAACTATAATTAATGAAAACTATATCAGTAATTGTTATCTACAGCATTTTCTTTAAAAATGTAATTGCTTTTTTCTATGTAAGCCCTGTGATGAGGCATGATTATAGATTTTTGTCTTAGATGGGTACTCAGAATATTTGTTTCCTGCAGAACATTAGACCTCTTGGGAAGAAAGTCTAATAACTTTTCAAATCAGAAAAAGATAAAATACCTTCCATAATTTTGTTTAGGACTGGAATGTATCTTAACAAGTCTGTGGCCAGTATGGGTGCAGTGGTGGAGTAGAGAGGAGATTCCTCTCTTAATATGTCAAAGTAAGGCTGCAAAAGGAAAACAGTCCTCTTCCTTTCATGTAGCAAGCAGTTTATAAACCAGTGAGAGTGAGGCAGAGGTCATTGTACTTTCTCTATCTTTCTTCCAACTCTTTCCCTTAGCTGAACATAGGAAAACCAGTCTGTAGGCTTCCTAAATTAAATAGAAGACGGTTTGACCCCATGCACTCAAGAGGTGATAGCGCAACATAAACCAAAAGATGAGTAATGGATAAGGCTCAGAAAACATCCCCTTGCATTTTGAGTTTATGACCAGTAAAATGCACTGTCACGAACAAAGAGCCGTGTTAGATGGACCACTGATTTGATCCAGAATGTTCCCAATAACTTGCAGTCAGACTCTAAAACAGTGACTTTGTAACATCTGGTCTGGTTAAGTTCACCTATTAATGGCATGACATAAAACCTGCCTGTCCTTCCAAATTTCTTCAGTTATTAAAACTTTAAATAAGGTTGATGGCCAGCATGAGTTATAAAAAAGGAATAAACTCTGGGTCTAAAAAATATTTTCCAAATGTATAACCTATGGCAACAGATTTCTCATGAACATTTCTATATGGATCAGAGGTATGGAAAAAAAAAAGCCAAAAATCTATAAGGCAGAATCTGTGAGAATTTGGATGGCTTTGGTCAGGAACTTGGACAGGACCCCGTCGTGTGGGACCTACTGCTGGGAAGTTTTACAGGTCTAGATTAGAAGAATCACACTAAAACAATGTTTGATATAGTGGCAAAACAGAAAAATTCTACTGTGGCGTACAAAATCTGAGTATTTCCCCCCACAATCACGAAGAAGAATCTTACCTCCGAAAATTGTTTTTCTTTCCTAGCTACTTTATGTCTGTGCTCTTCTCTTCAGCCATTTACAGGAAAAGCTAGAGCAGGCTGAAGGTGAAACTAAGCATTTAAAAATTACAGGCCTTATGTTTTTGACCCACAGTGTTCATGACATTTCTACACTTTTCTCTGGTATGCCTGCCCAGAGGAGAAGCAGTAATCTGCCTGCTTTGTGACAACTGCACTCTAAACACTGCAATGGACAATTTCGTTCTAATTGTGTGCGCACGGAAGGAAGAGTTCTTGTGTGATGGATCTGAACGAACAGCCTGTCTCTCCCCAGCTGAATCTTTGATGGGAGGTAGTAAGTGCTGTAGAGTGTTCCTTTGCTGGCCAACATGGGCACAAACAATGCAAGCAGCCCCTTAGCCTCCCACCCAGGCAACTTACATGTTCTCTGGCAGAAATTACCCAATGAAAGAATTTCTGTAGGAAAAATCTGTCAATGGAACTGAGATGAATTTGATTCCTTTTGAAAGGATATATAAAAGAAATCCACTCTTGGCCAAATGCAAGAAAAAATTGACTTCTCTCTTGAAGGGTTTATCTATTCACTGGATTGTCTCTTCTAAGTGAGCTGTAATTAGAGCTAGTCCTCTTCTAACCCTTGTGCTAATGAGGCTTTGCTCACTTCTATTAGTGACAGCACATTGTATTTTAATAAGGATCCCCTGGCCTGGCACGGCAGGACCTGCAGATAAGGGGAAGGAGAGCAAAAGGAAATGTAAAGAAGTGGGATCAGCGGGGGGTCCTTTTCTTGGCACTGGGCTCTACAGGAAGGCACTGGCTAACTTTGTCTTAGAACTGTCATTTGTATTAACTTCTAACCCATCACCTTCCCTGATAGGTTAGCTTTACTCAATGAAGCGGGATAGATCCTTGGCTTGGCCTCTCTACCCCTTATTTCAGCAAACTGAATGCAACACAGAAAGTTCACAGGGGAAGCATTTTGGGAGATGGTGTTAAGGATAGGGTCAAAAAGAGCTTTTAACTCATCTTAACATTACTGTCCTTTTCCATTTCAACTCTTATTTGCCCATTGGGGCTTTTGGTTTGCTCAGTCATCCATTGCTAAAAAACAAAAACACAAAAAGCTTCCAAATGGAAGTTGTATGTTTTTTGAGAATCCAACACTTTGGTCTATACATGCACACTTCTGTTGTCTCTCTGTATTTTTTTTTTTTTTTTCCCCCTGCTGATTGAATCCTGGTTGGATGAGAAGTCTTTGGCTGATTCTACCTTAGCGTGTGCTGATGCAAATTGGGGGTAATTTCTCTGCCATTCAGCAAAGTTAGCAGGGAAAAGAGAATCAAGCCTTTTGTATCTTTTGTGCAACAGTCTTATATTTCAGCCAGAGAAATCCTTTATGATGAAGTCTTTTTTAGAGATAGTGAAGGCTGTTAGAATGTGACAGATAAACAGCTCCCTGTATAGCAGAAGGTAGAAAAGCATTATTCTTTTTTTTTTTTTCCTTTTTTTTTTTTTTCTCCCCCCCTGTTCCTCTCAATGATTTCCCAATAGACATAAAGAAAATATAAAACAAAACTTCACCATTTTCACTCAGTTTGCTATGCACCTCCATTTTTATGCACATCTATAAATACCTTTACCAAAATGTAAAGCATGGGGGAATCAAGCCAAAGGCCTTACATGAAATACTGTTGCATATATTTAAAGGTGTTACTTTCCCCTTTGAATATCAAAGTATGTTTGGTCAGCTTCCTTTCTGAGGGGTTGTGCATTACTGACCACCTTCCTGGAGAAGATGCTATTTGGTGACAAAGGAGTTGAACAGACAGTATCACAACTTTTTGGTCCATTACTGATACTGTAGACAATTAGGATTCATCAGGATATAAGTTTGTTTATGTTAGCTCATATTCAGCTTCACACTCAGATCATTTGGCTGTACACACTGCCTTGTATACTGGCAAGCATACAAGAATTTTGATGCTTATATGACTTTTGATGAAAGTTAACTGTCTCCTCTGTAGGAGAAACTCATTTTGTGAGGAAGCTTGAAGACAGCTGATCCTCTCAAGTTCTGCCCCTTCCTTATGTGGATGTGACAGGGACAAGACTGTCTTCAGGTGACATCATCACAGGCCTTTTAGTAAGCTTTATGCATAATTCTATGAAATTATAACTGCTTTACTTGACTTATATTAGAATAATGGAATCACAGAATTGTAAAGGTTGGAAAAGACCTCTAAGACCATCTAGTCCAACCGTCGGCCTAACATCGCTATGCCCACTAAATCATGTCGTTAAGTGCCACATCTACACATTTCTTGAACACCTTCAGGGAAGGAGCCTCCACCACCTCCCTGGGCAGCCTGTTCCAATGCCTGACCACTCTCTCAGAGAAGAAGTTTTTCCTCATATCCAACCTGAACCTCCCCTGGCACAGCTTGAGGCCGTTACCTCTTGTCCTATCACTGTTACCTGGGAGAAGAGGCCGACTCCCACCTCGCTACAGCCTCCTTTCAGGTAGTTGCAGAGAGCAAAAAGTTCTCCAGACTGAACAGTCCCAGTTCCCTCAGCCACTCCTCATAAGACTTGTGATCCAGGCCCTTCACCAACTTTGTTGCCCTTCTTTGGATGCATTCCAGGGCTTCAATGTCTTTCTTGTAGGGAGGAGCCCAAAACTGAACACAGGACTCAAGGTGCAGCCTCACCAGAGTACAGGGGGATGATCACCTCCCTGCTCCTGCTGGCCACACTACTTCTAATGCAAGCCAGGATGCTGTTGGCCTTCTTGGCCACCTGGGTACACTGCTGGCTCATGTTCAGCCGGCTGTCAGCTAGCACCCCCAGGTCCTTTTCCTCTGCACAGTATTTCAGCCACTCTGCTCCAAGCCTGTAGTGTTGCATGGGGTTATTGTGACTGAAGTGCAGGACCTGACACTTGGTCTTGTTGAACTCCACGCAGTTAGCCTCAGCCCACCTATCTAGCCTGTCCAGATCTCTTCTGTAGAGCTTTCCTTCCCTTAGGCAGATCAACACTTCCACACTTCCTCCCAGGTTGGTGTTGTCTGCAAATGTACTGAGATTGCACTCCATGCCTTCATCCAGATCATCAGTAAAGGTATTAAAGAGTACTTGCCCCAGTACTGACCCCTGGGGAATACTGCTCATGACCAACTGCCAGCTGGATTCAACTCCATTCACCACCACTCTCTGGGCCCAGCCATCCAGCCAGTTTTTCACCCATCGAAGAGTACACCTGTCCAAGCCATGGGCTCCAGTTTCTCCAGGAGAATGCTGTGGGAGACAGTGTCAAAGGCTTTAGTGAAGTCTAGGTAGACTACATCCACACCTCATCCGCTAGGCGGGTCACCTGTCCATAGAAGGAAATGAGGTTGGTCAAGCAAGACCTGCTTTTCATGTCAATCTTGTCATAGGCTGTCTCACCATAAAAACTTGCCTTTACTTTAGAAACTATCTTTTTCATTTCTTGATGATTTGTCTAGCCGTGATTTCAAACAAATGGAGCAAAACTGCTTGAAACACCAGATAACTGGATGGCCTTTCCCACTTGTCTGCTGGGATCAAAGGCTGTTGAAAGTTGTGTTCCTTATGATCAATATGGGTGTTCTCAGTCCTAGATGCTTTTCTGTCCCCAGTTCACCAGCAGGCAGTTCACGGCCTCCACTATCATTATGCTGTCCCAGCATGGTGTTCTTCATTGGGCACGAGCAGGAATCTTCTAGGATAGGTATCTGTGTGGAGCATAGGACAAGGTAGGCAATCTTTGGCTAGAAGTTCTCCAGGGCTACAAAATATGTATTTTATTGACAAATCGGAATTTATTCAGTACACATACACATTCTGGAGCTTTTGAACTTTTCCTGTTGCCTGTAGACAGCTCACATGCAGTCTTCTTTTCCTTTTCCTTGACTGTGCTTGTGACATATTTGTGCCAACTACCTGAAAATGACTCTATGTGTTCTCCCACTTGGTCCTGGTGCAGGTTCTTGAGTTTCTTTACAGCACTGTTAGCATGTACCATAGACCGGATGCTGCCCCATGCAGATGTCCTGTCTCTTCTACCACCTCATTCTCTTTCACACCATCCTCCAAAAACTTTTCATTATAAACTACTGACTTTATCGTGGAAGACAGTCTGTCACACCATGGTCATACCACAGCCATACACAGAGTCCAGAAATAGTGGTTATAAGGGTAAATCTATAGATGGCAAAGTCATGAAGGATATTTGGAGAGGAACATATTAAAAAAAAAAAAAAAAAAGAGAGAAGGAAAATTAGAAAGCTGACTTTACAACAAACTGAATTTTACCCATGGCTGTTAAGAAAAAACTTTCCAAGTATCTGACACATGAACAAAATAGCAGTACTTCATGTGTGTGGTTTTGTTTGTTTGTTTATCTTTCATCTACTTGTTTTTTAGTTGCTTACATTACTGCATGGAAGCTGGAGTTAGAAGTAATCAGATATGGTGAAATATCATGGCCACATAGTAGCAACAAATTATGATAGCCTTCAATACTGTGGCCTCTGAATATATAAATGTTTTTATACCCTTACCCCCACAGATTTTTCTTACTGTTCTCTTTGTCTTGCAGTTGAGGAACAGATAAGGATTTCCAAAATGGTTCAGATGTTGGTCTAATGGCAGAACAAATTTTAACCTTCCTTAACTGCCTAGTGAAATTATCAGACCTCACTTATCTGGTTGAGCTGATTACACATGCATCTATAAAGTAAATGAGGATAAGTAAGCACCTAAGAAAAAGTCAGAATTAGCTATCTGAACACAAAGCTAAATGGAGGACATAATACACTGAATCATAGCACTCTGAATCAATTGTTCAACTCCCAGTTCACAGATAGGTAATTTTGTACATATATTTTCTTCAGTCGCGTGCAAAACATGCTGCAGATATAGTGACACCCTGCCTTTTCATGAGAAGTTGGGTAGTTAAATGAATTAAAAAGCAAGAACACATACGTATATATAAATATACGTATATATAAACATCTATATATATATTTAGGAACTTAATTTCTCAACAGGCTAGTACTAGGTTCCTATCTCCCTTCCCCCATTCCTTGAACTATGAACTTACTACTGGTGCTGGATACCCAATACATATCAGCCATTTGTTTCTCTGTTATCTGCCTTAAACCATATCTTTTTACTCTAGTGAGTTATTTAAAGAGCTTGATATAGTTCAGTTTGCTATCTTTGTGTTTAGAGATTATATCAATGTCAGTGTTCATGCCTGGTATCTCATTTGCTGATGGGCTGAAAGCACAGTTCAGACAATTTATTCAGCTGTTCTAGAAAAAGGGAATTTCTGTCACTATGAGAAACACTCAGGCTATAGTCCTCATCCATTATTGTCCATCCTCATCTCAAAGAAGAGGGATCATGAGCCGAGGAGATGAAGACTGCCTGTAGCATTGGTGTAAGAGTGTCACAAGAAGGACTCTTTCCGTTCTTGATGTATTAAGGATACTCCTGCCAGCAAGTAACTTTTCCCATACAGAGAGTGATGCAAACTCATTCCCTTGGTTAAGAAAAAACTGCCAATTTCTGGCAAGAGAAAATGTTCCCACCACATATATTGACGTGAATTCAAGACTGTTGTTTCTTTCCTTATATTTCAGTATATACTTGAATGCTGGCATTGTCCTAAATATTATAAAACATTCTCCTCAGATTTCCAGGTCCTTTAAAAAGTTGTTTTTGTGTTGCAGAAGAAAAATCATGCCTTATAATTAATAAGTTTACTTTGACAATTGTGTATTCAAAAGAGATACCAAAAAAATACACGTTTATATATGTGACAGTTACTGACCAACTTGGAAATAAAATGTTACTGAAATATGTATGTTTAGTTCAAGAGTAACAAATCCACCACTTACTCTTTTGAATTCCTTTTCAGTTTCCAAGTTCTCTTAAAAATTCAGAGATTTCAGTCACCGTAACTTGTGTTGTATGAATCAGTGAAATATCAGTTCTCTATTTTTTATTTGTTATGTACAGAATAAAAAGTACTTTAGGAAAATAACACTCCAATGTTTTATTGGAAAAGAGCAAGAACATGTTGCACACAAAAATCCATTAACTTTTAGACTAATATCTCTTTAAATGTTTTGCTTAATAAAAGTGTCACAAATGTAGTTTTGTATTTTTCTTTGAGCAATATTATATTAAAAAATTACAACAAATTAAAATTTTAATTCTTGAGGTGATAAAAATACAATGTGACCACATTTCTTCGTTTGTTCTTGTTCTTAGTGAGAATACATCTTCAACTGGTGATACTTTACAGACAACTGAGTTTAAAGTACTATAGAAGAATCTCTAGTAACATGGTTGTTGGGAAATTTTAATTATATCATTTTTTAGCCTTTACTTTTATTTTAGAAGTCCTCACCACCACAGGTCCTTTGTCTTCTGTTGTAGAAATAAATATGATGATTACTGTTGTTTAGTGAAAAATTTGAGAAGCAAACTGCAAAGTCCTTACCATCAAAGACTTCTTGCCCTTAGGTCAAAATTGTGTGCTTTCCTAAGTATGTTTTCTTGTAACACTTGTGCTTTATCAGAAATGAAAAAAAAAAAGAAAGTAACAATGAAGATCTTTGGAAAATCATTTACCAGGCTACAAGACCCCTGGTGTCTTGAACAAGGAAGAAATCGTGGAAGTAACTTCTGCCCCATTGGATCCCAGATCCAAAATCTTCTTTGTAAACAGAGCCTTTCATTTGGTACAAATGGATCATAAAGTGACAAGTTTCCCCTAGAATTTAGCCTAAAGCCTCTTCTGGTTAGATTAACTCTGTTGTATTCAGCTGTAGACCTGGATTAACCCCTAAGAAACACTGTATTGTTTCTCTTCATTGCATATATCCCCATGTCTCCTATTATCTCCTCTTTACATCAGACAAAGTGATACAAAGTTTAATCCATTATAAGCTTTTTTGGGTTTTGGGTATCTGTTAAGACTTCTTTGACATTTGTTTCCCCTTCGAATGCAAACAGCTCATCCAAACAGAAAACTTTGTCAATAGAATTTGCTAACCTGAAACAGAAGAGAGAGTTAGCAGAAGTACCACTAGCTTAATCATTACAAGGACAAACTTGCCAATGCTAAATCCATCGTCCCTTATTGTCGTAACTCTAGTAAGGTAATTGAAAACATAGATGTATGTATAAGATGCATATGTACTACGATATTGTACTTTGCAGGGAAATCGTGTACTGTGAAGCTTTATCAGTGTCAAAGCACCGCTTTTGTTGTAAAAGCTTTTCTAAAGCTCTTTTTTAAAATTGCTGTGTCAGCAATAATCTCTGCGACAACAGGAGGAGCTAGACAGGAGAAGCCCTGATGAAAGCAGTTATAAAAGTAGATGCTGGAGTAGGGAAGGGAATGACACTGGTTATGTGCATGCCTAACTACCTACTTATTAGAAATAACAGACTTAGTAATAACATAGCATGGGGCATATTTATGGTGTGGATAACACATCTGTATTTAGTTAGTTTTTAGCTGTTTTTGTTGTCTTTTTTTTTTTTTTTAATTTTTGTATTTATA
>VXAV01000778.1:27549-38915 GCA_013399715.1 Alectura lathami | reverse complement strand
GGGGGGGGGGCGGGGGGGTGGCATGGAATCAAAGAGCATTTTCCCACTATAAGATCTTACTGCAAATGCACTGTAGTGGAGCTTGACATGAAAACTAGGGAAGTGTCAGAATGGAAGAGAGTGCAATCTGACCTTTGTCTCCTCCTTAAGTTAATTTTATCTTTGTTTGTGTTAACTTCGCAGAACCCTGAAGGAAAGCCATAATAATACTTTGCTGTTAGCCTATTGCTTAGGTTGCAGAACTCCTAGAGGAATGGCTTTTGGCTTGGCAAAAATGCCTTGGGAAATGCCGTGTAGACAGAAGACAACACTAGCAGCAGGGAGAGGGCCACACTTCTCAGTTCCCCATGCTGCTATTTAGCTTGGCTTAATTCATTTGAACCTGTTTGACAGCCTCATTTGGACAATAACATCCTATTTGCTGATGCTGAGGAGCCCCTGTGGTCCTTTCTTCCAGAGCTCAGCAGAAGAGCAGACGAGGCCCTGCCACCATGCCACCTGCTCAGAGAGGACTGGCTGACATGGGGGAGCATGACACAAAGCCAGGCAAAGAGCTGCCTGCAGATGCTGAGAGAGGAAGAAAAGCCATGCCGAAGCTCCTGATTAGAAGATTTTTACTACATGCACCTGGTGCTCTCTTCCTTCTTCCGAGGGCACATTTGCCCTGCCTACTGGGTTTCAGCAAAGGATGCAAGGGGCAGGCCTCCAGGCTTTACCTTGAGGCAGCATGCTCCATCCCATATCTCTAGCACATGGAAGTAACTGACTGCCACAGTTTCATAAGGCATTCAACTCCTTTTGTATCAGTAGATGTCTCAAGAAAGTGTTGATGTTTATGGAAAGTAAATTATACTGTAGATACAAGACATACTGTGCTATAGATACATGTGATTTTTTTCTCTCTGCCCAAGAAAGAAGTGTCTGTATTTTATTATATATAAAGGTAGACGTCTCTCTCTTTCTCCACAATTGTTGATAACGCTTTGTTTATTTATATATATGATTTATTTTTAAAATATACTAGTCAATAAAGCAGTTTAACGCACAGTATTGATCTCTATCAGTGAGAAACTGAGCAGTTGTATCTCCTTATGGTAAACAGAAAAAAATCTCAGAATTGTCACGTTAGCAGACTGTCTGCCTACATCTAAATGCTTCAAGCAGATTCTAAAATTGAAAAGCATAACTCCAAAAAATTGAATGACAACACATCTATTTCATATGCTAAAGAAAAATGGAAATTAACTTAAACCAGCTGAAATCTCTTCTAACAAGGAATCGTTGACAACTACTTAAGCAGTAGGGGTTGCGTGTATAACAGTATGTGATGTAATTGCCTTGTATTTTAAAAACTGCTGTTACTTTCACAAAGATGATTTTGTTTCCTCTCTTTAGTAAAGACATTCATTTATTAAGGTTTATTGACCTCACTTGCGTTAAATCACCACAAACTCCCTAGCCTAAGTCATAGTCTCATTTAGTAACCACTACATATTCTTTTCTCACACAATTGAAAGTGCCTATAATCTATTTTGGAACAGGCTTCAGTCCAGAAATACGTTTTACTTCATTATTTTCTCTTCTCTCTGGGGATGCCTTCACAAAATGGTAAAGCCCAAAGACTTCCTGAAGGCTAATCCTTTTCTGGGTCATATGATTCTTTTCAGATTCCATCTTGAGAGAGTTTTCTTATAACAATAGGTTCTGCTGTCTGTGAACTGGAGAAAATCCTGTTGCTTTAGTGTTAACAATGAGTGGAATTTTTGAGCAGGAGGAGTGTTTGCTTAATACAATAGAAGTTGGTACAGGCTGGACTTGCAAGTGTCAAGTAAACAGTGTGGGAAAATCTATACTACTGCAACTGAGTCAACAAGGTACCAAATGCCTAAATGTCACATAACTGTAACTGCAATAACTATCTGGTTGACTTCATCCTTTCCTCCAGAATAGGACTTGACACATGTCTTATTGAGAAAGGGTTAAACAAGAAAACAGGCTGCTAACAGGGGAAAGATGAACAAAGCAAGCATTCAGTCACGCATTAGAAACTGCACACAAAGTGCAATCAGAGCAACTGTATTTCAGGGTCAGAAACAACTCTGATTTATTAAGTGAATGAAGATGACATTTTAGCCCCTGTTGTAATCACATAAATTCACCCAGAAATGTAAAGCAAGCAGTGCCTAGTTCACAAAAGAGTAGTTAATTGATTTTCATATATGTATTTTTTTTTTTTTTAATACCAGCACTTCTCAGATTGGTATCAATGCAGATGTGCCAGAAAAAAATTGAGTTCACTTGGCAGTAACAGCAGCTCCAGTATCATATTTGTGTTTGGACTGAGAATACAAGTTGGCTGAACCCTTACCAGAGGCAAGACATATGAGACAACATACATTTATATTCCATTCAGCAAACAAAAATAGTGGTATAAATTGATCAGTCAGAAAACGCCATTTAACCTGGCTTATTGCAAAAATATTTTTTTACAGTTTTTATGCTAGGAAGATTTTGTTTTTAAATAGTCATATATTTGTCTCTTCAAAAGCAACATTTTTTTCAGGTATTTTGTCCATACTTTTCCTGTATTATTTATATTCCTTTACTCTGATTTGCAACCTCACTCTCTTTAAAAATGAACGTTTGTATTCAAGTGATGCCTATAATTTCCAGTTATGCCTGAGACTCTGTTCAACCAGCACTATCATGAAATTCCTGTTGTAAGAGAAAGATAGAAGAAAAAAAGTCAGATTAGTGTCTTTGAAACTATTTTAGATTAGACATTAAACCAGAGAGACGTGGCATAGCTCCTGCATAGCATTCAAAAGGGTCCCATACAAGAAGCACTCCTTGCAACACTCCAACTTCCCTGCACTGGAATCAGCAGTGAGGTGTTTCAGCAGCAGCAGTGTTGATTTAACTCTAACCCCCAGAACTTTTATAAGATCTAGGCTGCTGAATTCACTTCTGACTCGTATAAAAGCGTCTGCAGATTCCAGTCCTCCCATAAGTAATGGTGAACATACATGCACAATCGGTGCAGGGCTGGAAAACTGCAGCTGGCTTGTGAGAACAAAGTCTATGCACTGATTTCCTGTGACTCATAGATCAGCCTAGGAAAATCATGCAATAAAGTCACTGCTCTGTTTCTCAAGCCCAGGCCAGCATCCTTGCACAGTTTTACTGCTAGCAAAAGGTACTAGCCTTGCTGCGGTATATGTACATAGTGCTGTATACTTTAAACGGTCGAGCTTATCATTCTGGTTGCAGCCTCATTCATTGATTTGTCACTGTGTAATTATTTTTATGAAAAAAAAAATGGATCATTCATAAATAGCTTTTAGAAATCACAAGTGAATTAGTTGACTCGTGGCAGGAGCGTGCTGCACGTCACGCAGGTTCCACCCAGGGAAGGCAAACCTGTCCACGGCAGGGGGGTTGGAACTAGATGATCTTTGAGGTCCCTTCCAACCCAAGCCATTCTATGATTCTATTATTCTGTTTTGTACTATGCATACCTGCTCTAAAATTAGAACTGATTCAATTTTCTGTGAGTGATAAATATACCATTTTTTTTTAAAACTCACTGTCTCTAGACACATGCATACATGTATATCTACTAATACCTGTATATCTACATCTATATCTTTTTCTACATCTCTATATCATCTCTGTAGTTGTATATCTTTATATAATATATATCTACATTTATATTTATATTTATATTGATGTTTGTATATAAAACATACATTTGTGAGTAAATATATAAACACATTCAATAAGAAATATTTCTGTTGATGAAGCCATTTCTCTTATTGCCTGCTGCAAGAAGAAGAAGGGAAAAAGAAAGCGAAAGTGTGGCTTTTATTTTCATTTTGGAATATTTAGGAAATTGCCAGATGGCAGGGGGCACTGTAGGTAGAGGTAATTGCCTTGCATCACCAGCAGTGTTCTTTACTTGTGTGTAGATTTGTGAGTCAGGGGAATAGATTTGGGATTCTCTTATCTTTAGGTGTGACTTTGGAAGTATCTGTAATTCACAGAGTTTATTGTTCAGTTTCCTGTGAAAATGTCAAGTAAACAAAAAAGGGAAAGATTGTGCAATTCAACAAAAGCTCCATAGGACACATGGTACTGCCTCCTTACTTTGTAAGGAGGTAGGTAGGTGCTGTGTTTCTCAATGCACCAGCCATCCTCCAGGTCTTCAGTCTAGGACAGCATGTGTGCTGTTCACCTCTTTGCGTGTGCCTGGCTGTGAGGATGCTGCTGTGATTTGTTCTCCTTCCCACTGCTCCTTGCCTAACTCAAGATGAATTTAAGACTTTAGGTTGTGCAGCTGATGGAGATGAAACAATGCATGGATCCATGCACAGCGGAATTGTTTTCCTCTCTTCTAGTTTGTTCCTTAGAGTCAATTATACACCCAGGAAAGAACCAAGGATAAACTTGTTTTTAAAAAATTAAGGGCCACTAATGGCAAACAAACATGTTTAAAGCAGCAGGCTTTTTCTGTAAATCTCATTAAGGACTCTCTGCCCTTCCTTGAGTGATGTGTAAACAGCTGAATAGACCTATGCTTGGTAAAGCTTAAGAGTACTGTATAGAAGATACTTTCTGTGAATCCTGTAGAACTTCATTGACCTTGAAGTGGATTGTAAACAGCATTTCTTTATTCTGTATTTATTATATTATAAATTACAGGAGTTTGGTTATTGGCCAATTCAAGCAGCTGCCAACCTGACATACATATTTTTAAGTACAATCACAGAAGCAGAATTAAGTCTCACAAATCTAGATTACTGCAGGAGACAAATCAATGCCTTCATTATAAAATGCTAACGGTTTTCACTTGTTCCTATGTGCAAAAGTGAAAGATGGTTTCTGAGATATGTTGAAACAAACTGTTTTCTTTTTTTTTTTACTTCATAATTGTGAAGTAAACGATACAAATAACAGCAGGCAGAGGAAAAAAAAAAAAAAAGAAAGAAGGGTGAATTTCTGGTATGGAAAGGCATAAACGTGTAACTATATTTAAAGTAACCTTTCCATACTTTGCAAAATGTGAAGATAGCAGTCAGCAACTTATGGAAGATCAAATAGATTAAAATAAACAGAAGATAAACCTCAAGAGAAGCTGAATAAATTTATTTCTCCTACTCAGCTGCCTTCTTCCAAACTCCAGAATTGTCTAGGAGAACATGTTTTATTAAAAACAATTTTTTTTTTTTGTTTGTGTTCTAAGTTTGCCAGCCAACCGAGAATTAAAAAACAAATTATATTTCGTTTGCGTGCCAAAGACCAGGCAGACATAAAATAAAAAGTCATCAAACTTCAGCTAGGCCAGCTCTCCATTCCACATAAAATATTGACATATGTTTGCTGCAAATGATTGGAGAATTTAGCCCTATATCCTTTCCTTGTTTGCCAGTATCTTAAGATATTTCAGTGACCTTTCTGTTGAATATACCTAGAAACCTATTTCTAATCACAAAAATAGTTGCTACTGTTGAGAGTTTTGATCACATTAATATTACCAGTATTATTCGTTCTTGACACTGCCTGGTCTCTTTGGTTTCATAAAGTATTGTATAAAAAAAAGCATCTCATTTTCATTAACCTCTTTCATGCCTTAATGCATAACATAGTTCTGTCTCTTTCAAGCCACTGCACGGTTACATATGTACTACAGCTTGCTTCGTGAATGGGTGATTTGCCACATGCTATCAAATGCATCCCATCTGTATATACTCTGTATTCACTGCAGATATGAGCCTGCACAGTTTTGTCAGAGGAGTACAGTTTCAGTGCGCCTATGTTGCACTCATATTCCTTTTATTACAGCCTTTTGGTAAAAACTGAATCTAAGATTTTTTTGCAGTTAGAATAGAATAGCAATTTTGAATATTTTTCTTTGAAAGGTCACTTACTCTCTGTCTTCAGGCCTCTAATTCTGTTATTTGAACAGAACGTAAAAAGGACCATCACTGTCTTGTGATAAACATTTCAAATTCTTGCAAATGGTTTCCAGTATAAGCAGTTTTGAGAACATCAAAATTTGTATTTAGCTTGAATGCAATCATGTTCATATATATTTCTCTAAATATTTTGAATTCCTTGTATTTCATCTTAATCCTAAGGATGCTGTGTGGTGAACTTCACCCACTTAAATGCTTTAAATCTCGTCTCTGGCAGGGTGGTGGATGTTTGTCTCCTCCAAATTTATTCTGTTATTCTTTCCCTTCTTCATCTCTGTGTGGTTGCTGGTAGCGAGGCAAATGACCAATGAGATTTCATTCTGTTCAGTTTTCAGGGTAAGGATAAATAGCAACTATTATGGAATAAAATTAAGATTTGAAAAGGGAGAAAAAAGACTGGGTAATGTAGAGAAGTCAGTGTGTAGTTGTATCTTAATAATGAGTTAAATTGTGAAAGTGAAAGGTTAAGCAAGGTCTTTGCTCTCCTTATCAGGGAAGGTGAAAAGAGTGGCTAATTAGATTATGCAAACCAGCAGATAGTCCAATTACTTTTGATAGGCCAGATGTAACCCAGGGGACATTTCCTCTTGCAGGGAACAGAGAATGGCTGCCTGATCAACAAACAAAGTGTAACCAGACGAATGCCTCTGTGCTTGCCAAGGGATGGGAGCAGATCTTACCCGGGTCCCAGGAAGATGAGCAGATCAAGACTGAGAGGCAGATATCCCCCAGAGTCCATCCATTCCCAGAAAGAGCCCATCAGATGGATTGGAAGGGCCTGGCCAAAGTCCAGGTATCACTCAGACATGAGGTGGTACGCAGCTGGTGCCTTCTGGCATAATGAAGAAAGCGCTGTTTCTCTGTTCTGCGTTCCTGATGACTTCAGCATCATCATAGGCCTATGCTGTAAAGTCTGGGAAAACAACCCGATGTCAAGTCTTGGGTATAGGGCTTGGCAACATTCTGACATTATGTCAGGATGATACTTACTGGCTAAAATTCAGCAGTTAATATCCAACATCTTCTTGACTCTGTATGGGCAGCAATGGACGAGAAATTGCAGACTTGGCTGAGAGCTTCAGTTTTTGTGAAAGGGGGAAGATTTTGGAAACGCTGCTATTTCATTAAAGAATTTCATGATGTTTCGATTTGTTTAATGAATAAAAGAATTTTGCATATATCTTTGAATTTCTTCAAACTCAGTTATGCTGATTTTATAAATACAAACCTCTTTCCACTTTGTGAACCTGCGTAGGAATTCATGCATCAGCTCATATTAAAATTTAACATTTATCTAAAAAAAAAACTCGGAGTTTCTGCAGACTAGAAATGAGTTCATCTATCGCGGTGTGGTTACAGCTACTTTTTCTTTTCTTAAAAAGAAGGAAGAAAGAAGGGAAAAAAGCTAGCATATTTGTATATAGCATGTACTTAAGACAAATTACAAAGAACCTTAAGCTTTTAATTTAATTTCTTTCAGTATAGAGGTTTTACATTTAAACTTGTCTTACAAGTTCTTTTTTTTTTTTTTTTCCTTAGATTGTACTGAGTGTTTATGAGTCATCCTAAATGGGTATGTTGCTCATGGAATAAGCATCTTTAACCATATGTTTCGTTTGCATATGTTAGTCTGGAGAACTGCTGAACTGCTCATCCCCTCTTTCTACTCTTCTCTCTCTCCTTTCTAACTCCCAGGATTTTATTTTTTTTTAACACTCATCTACTTTTCAGAATCCTTGTGATTTTCCTTGGAGTTGCTTCATGCATAAGAGCACTATTGATTATTTAGCAGTACTATCAGATTAAAAGAGTGAATTTTTAGCAAGTTATGGCAAAACTGATTAGATGGAAGGCAAGAAATGTGTCTATGTAGATGTAAATCTTATAATGCAATTTAGTATTTTTTGTCAACACATTATATTCTTCCACAGCTTAATCCAGCCACAATCTGAAAATCTGCCTCAACTATCTTGTTAACGTGATGAATCATGTGAGAAAGTCCTATTATTATAAAAGAATTAATTGTGTGTGTGTTCTTCTTCTTATTATTTTTTTTCCTGGGGAACAAAACAGAGCATTCTTCTGTTTATGTTTGTTTCTGTCTGCCACATGTATCAACACATACAACCTAAAGCTATTAAACTCTGGAGAGGGGAAAGGATAAAATACACAAATTCCAAGAGTGGAGAACTGATGAAAAAACATGCATTATTGATATGCAGCATACAGAGAGCCTAAACTGAAGATGGCCAATTTGCTGAAAGCTGTGCGCCACAGAGACATTGTGTTTTACAACGTCCTAGATATCACACATTCCCTTTCAGCTGGCAGTCTTGCAAGGGTAACACTTTCAGAAGAATGCCTGCTCTTGACTTTTTTTCTTAGTTTTGGCACAAATGTGGCTTCTGTCAGCAGTCAACATGCTTGGTATTTTCCTCCCACCATCGCTATTTCTTGGAAATTCACATTCCTTGCAACAACATGCAGAAACCCACATTCTCTGGCTGTGTTTGAATTCCCTTGTATCAAGCTTGTGTCAGACCCTGACAGTTAGAGGTCTGTGACCCACACCTGGGCTGAGGAAGATGATCCTCAGAAGACTCAAAGTGCTCTGAGCATTCATGTGCCCAGTTACACGAACCTAGGCTGCCTCCTCTTTCTTTGGCAGGAAGCCGAGATGCCTAGATGTGTCCAGGGACTTTGGCTGCTCTGAGCAATAACACCAGCATTTGAGGGTTTATAGAAAGCAAGGAAAGTGGGGAATGAAGTCCTGAATCAAACTGGAACAAACTCAGTAGTAGAGAGAGGGCTTTGGTTACTTTTTCTAAACAAGAACCACAAGTGTTGCAGCTATAATATATTCACTAAGTTCTTCTTTTATAAATAGGCTCATTTACTCCAATACTTATACATGTGCAGTGGAGCAGTGATACTTGTGTTATGGATAGTCAGTTAAGTAGCCCTGATGGCAGAGCAGAAAAGCTCTGATTTTTGATGTAATTTGCCTCATGCATTTTAGCAGCTGTTTCATAAATACTAGTTCATGAATATAATACATCTACATTGTACATCTATACAGATGTATTGCACTACAAATATATAATACAAAAATTAACTAAAGCTGAAATTCTTCCTGGGTAACAGGTTTCTGCTAGTATGAAAGAGTACTTGATTTATATGAAATTTATCCTAAAAGAGAGCTTTGAAAAAAAAGCTGCACTAAATGGAAGCAACCTCAGAGATGTATTTTAGAAGTTCTGAATCAGTTTTTGTCATATGAATGATAGTTGTCTGTATCCAGATAAAATGTTGTTTAGATACGAAGTCTAATCCAAAATTTTGTTCCTGTATTTAATCTTTTAATTTATTTTGATTTAAACTTATTATTGACGCTTGATAGAGATTTTTTTCATGTCTAAGCTATGAGCAATGATGAAAAAATACGACTAAATTCTTGTGGAAGGGTAGATTTCATAAGTATTTTGATTCAAACAAAAGTAAGAAATAAATGAAGTCAGGTCTCACTGGTATTTTGGTTAGAGTTTAACGAGTTCAAGAGGTTCAGATAAAGACAGATATGTATCCTACTGAATGAATACTTTCATTATTATTCATATTTAATACTTGTATTTGGATAGAATCCAGAGACTTTGAACTTCATTGTGCTAATGAATGTGGAGATCAGACTTTATCCATTAACTCGCCAATATTCATCCATTATTACAGTGTAGTATTTCACTGCATTTCACTTTTAAAATGCTTCAAACTTATTTGAGTTTCTTTGTTTAAAATCCTAGTAACGGTAAGAGTTTGTACTCATTGTTAGCTAAGGTTAATGTCATGCTTCTGGCATGGTCCTTAGTATCCTTCACAAGACTAGTTCAAACGAATGACTGTGATGTCAAACCACAGCTTTCTCCAGCAGAGACATAGTTGCTGAAGATGTTTGCCCCCTATTAATGCTACACTGTCAATAAAGACAACCAAAAAAGGACTCTCTCCTGATTGTGGAAATGCTCCTGCTTAGTAGTACAGGAAAATGAAAATATTCATGAAATATTTGTAGTTCTTGTCACGGAAAGATAATAATTAGAGCTGGAAGGAGATAACCTATAATTATTCTTAGGGATTTTTTTTTTTTTTTTTTTTTACATTTGGCTTTTCAAATTTTTCTCTGTTATTGAAAGTAGAGAGTTTTACTTTCAGATGTCTTCCTTCATTTTCTTTCAGCGTTAAAGAAAAAATGAATTGCTCTTTCTTGTAGAGAATGATTATAATGCATAGTTTTCTATCTCAATTAAGCATGCAAATAATGAGTAATGTAAATAGCTGAAAATGCAGTCAAGTTTGACATATTGTGCAATATCCATCCTGTCAGTAGAACACTGCAACTAGTTACTCATTTGTTTTTTCAGCTGATGGGAATGTGTGCTTAGTAGTGTTAGAAGCATATTTGGCACTTTGTAATAAAAGTTGAGAGATGACAAAGTGGAAGAGACATTTAAAAACATGTCTGAGCTGTGAAAGTACAAACAGTGTCCAATGAAAATGCATGAGATCTTACAGTACCGTGTTTGAAACAGTTTTGTGGCTGGAGGCTAACTTTTAATATGCAGTGTGCATTGCAACAGGAATTGGCCATTACGAGTACCACAAGCAATGGCTATTGGTAAATGATCAATATACTTGAATAAGATAAGTCAAATTATTTTATAGGCATCTAAGTGCCTTATGATTGAAGGAAAGAAATTACTCTCTTCAAGCATCAGTGATTGTTCAAGCTTTAACCAGCAAATATTTTCAGAACCCTGAGGAGCTTTACTTTAAAGAAATAGTCTAAAAATAATCCCCAGCAGACTATGATGCGTTATGAGGCAGGATCTCCCAGAGGTTTCGGAGTATCTGCAAGAATTTACACATTAACTGAGAACAGAAGTATAATTTCAACCTTCAAGTTATGCACAGATTAATTCTTCAATACAGAATTCAACATAGCTAGAGGCTAAGGAAAGTTCAGCTTGATCTTTTGTGACATCAAACAAAATAGGATCATGTTCCTGATGCCTAATAGCAGCAGCAGCTTTCAGGTAGTGTTAGACCAGAAATAAAGAAGCAAATTAAGGCTTAACACTACATTTGCATGCAGCCAACCATTTGCTTTCACCACACCATAGTTACCTCATAGTCCTTGACTGTCTTTGTCATTCTTGTAAAAAGTAGAGGGGAATTAAGGATATTACTTTCTTTCTTGCGTTTAATCCGGGACAGATGATGAAAGCTCCCCACCGATATAACTTCTTCAGTTTATTCCCTCCATCACCGCCTCCCCAGGCTGTAGGCTCTCTTCCTGTTTAAAAAAAAAAAAAAAAAAAAAAAAAAAAAAAAAAAAAA
>VXAV01000775.1:140116-161959 GCA_013399715.1 Alectura lathami | reverse complement strand
CCCCCCCCCCCCCCCCACCATGGTAAATCCACACCCAAGTGTGTGCACACTGCACAGGAGAGCGCACAGCTGCAATGGGAACATTCAGCTACGTTCTGTTTCCTCTTCGTTGTAAGGAGTGCATTTACTGGCAGATTTGCTTCCACTGTTTCCATATTACCTCTCAGTTTTTGGAATAAAAGTGGGAGAACTGTGCGTTCACATTCCAAGTGCTCCCTGTCTCTTTTGCATTAATAGCTTCTGAAACGGCCTTAAGAGGTGCATCAGAACTTGCCGCTGTGTGCAAATGAGAATTGCACTGAAGTTCCTCTTCCCCTCCAGTTCATGGCTCCCCAAAACAGGACAGGAAAGAAAAAATATGTATGTATATTTTTAACCCTCTCCTCCTTTTTGAGTAGGGCTCAGCAGCATACAAAGGGAGTAAGAAAGGCTCCACATTTCCACAGAACAGAAGCTCAAAATGAGCCCCCCAAGAAGCACGTGGGAGCGAGTGGTCCCAGCCCTCCTGCGGGGCACGGCAGCCATGTGGTGCCCTCTGAGCAGGCCTTGCAGCATCTCGAGCGGGTTTGTGATAGATCAGCTTCCTGCTGCTAAGCAAGTAGCTGCACCTCTTCCAAAAGAGCCAAGATGACCAGGTGTTGCTCAGGATCTGCCCAGTGAGAAAGAAAATACAAACAGACCCTTTATTGTCAGTAAGGAGGAAGCATCTGCTCCAGGCCTCTTCGCCTGCACACACTCGGAGAGCAGAAGGAGCAGGAAAAGCCTGCGCCATCCTCGAGCACAGCTGGTGTGCTGCCAGCTGCCACGGAGTTACAACAGCCCTGGCTCCACCGTGGGGCCACTGCACATGGGCTTTCTGTGAAGGAATAAAATTGCTCAGACTGAGCCCAAGGGGGCATCGTCACCAGGGATGTGCAAACCCAAGCAAGGGCGATGCAGGCAGCAGCTCTTGAAGGGCTGCTGCCCGTCAGCAATGCGGGCTGAATTGCAGAAGCTGAAGGCGTTAGCTAAAGGGGGAAGCAGAGTTACTCCACCTGTGTGACTGTGCCGTTTCAAGAGACCTCATGGTAACAGTAGGAAGATGGCCAGCGCACGCTGAAAGCACATGCACAGCACTGGCCCACCTGGAATTTGGCCAGGTCACAACAAACACCAGACCCGTGGGCTCCCGAGTTCATGGTGTGAATGATGGCACAGGGTCTGGGCGGGTGTCTGGAAGGTGGGCACGGAGCGGGTGAGCCTGAGCACTGTAAGCACTGACGAGGAGGGGCCGGCACTGTGCTGCCCAAGGTTGGGCTCAGCAGCATGCCCTCAACTTGAGAGCTTCAGAGACATCGACTGTAACAAACCATTTTCTGCCGGCACTCAGCAGTGCTGCATGGTGCATCCTGCCAGAGGAAAGTACTCCTGCCCTGGGATGTCCAAAAAATTTGTGTCTTCCGAAAGCACGATGTCCATGATGGATGGACATCAGGAGTTCTTACTGCACGTGACAGCCTGCATCTTGAATGCCATGGAAGCAGCTGGATCGGGCTCCTTCACACCTTGTGGGAGAAGTTCTAATCTGCTTCCAAATTCTAAGAACCCAAGGTACAAAGCAGATGCAGCGAGAGGTGGGAACTACTCACAGAGCCGGACGACGTCCCAGCATGGGGCGATCCCTACTGACCAGGGACAGCCAGAGGAGGAGGTTGTGCTACCGCTGGGTCGTGTCTGCTGAATGGAGGACACAGCTCCTCTGGGGGCAGCGGCCAGGCCTCAGGAAGCTCACGGGGCTGATTCTTTGCCTTCAGGAGCAGAGCTGCTCCTGCAGTAGCACCAACACCTGATGTGATTCAGCTGAGAAGCACCCAGGGCCTGAACGTCACAGTGGTGTTGGAGCAGCAAGGTTGGCCGAGTCCTGTTCCTCCCTCACCACATCATGTGCTGCAGGGCAGAGGCAAAGAGCAGCGTGCCATGCTCGGGCATCACGCTGTGCTCGGGCATCACGCAGTGCACAGCAGCACAGCAGGGATGTCCCGAGCGAGCCGTGTCCTCC
The DNA here is from genome assembly GCA_013399715.1 of Alectura lathami. Taxonomy (NCBI): domain Eukaryota; kingdom Metazoa; phylum Chordata; class Aves; order Galliformes; family Megapodiidae; genus Alectura; species Alectura lathami. The sequence goes on along the minus strand of VXAV01000775.1, from coordinate 159,921 downwards.
TAAGGAAGATGTGGAGCAGTTTGCCGGGTTTCATATTTTTAGCAGGTTTAGAAAAACCTGCCCGAGTTATTTTTGAAGCCTGTGGTATGTTTGCTCACGAAAGCATCCCTGCAAACTGTCAATCTGCAGGCAGCTTAAACCCAACCCGTTCCCCAGGGACGAGGCAGAAAAGCGTCCGTCAGCTCCTGCTGGAGGGACGGACAGGAACAGAGGCGGCTGCCTGAGAGACCCCACCCCACCCTCACACCCACAGGTGCCATCACCGACGCTGGGTCATTTGACTCGGCCACTAAGCGAGGTTACATTTTATCCAGATCCTCCCAAGGCTTTGCATAACTTGCCCAGAAACCCAAAGAAGACAAACATCTCAGCACTGTCCCCAGGGCCTATTGTTTGTTTGTTTGTCAGGCAATAGGACAATTTCTTGGCCTGCAAACTTTTGAGAGCAGGAATGAGTGGTTTTGTGTCTGGAGGAAGCGGTCTGCACACAGATGGAAGACCTCCAGGCAGAGCTGCTGCCTGCTCTGGGCATCCTGAGCTGGGTCACGCACAAGTGATGCCATCGTGGGCTCCTCAGCACTTCTGCTCCTGCCTCCGCTGACAGCAGAAAGATACGTCCTGGCTGGGACATCCCGTCCCATCCTGTAGGAGTCTAGGAGCAGGACTGTAGGAGTCCTGTGCTCTGCACCCTGGTGTGGTCAGGCTCCAAGTGCAGCTGCAGGCAGGTACCATCCTCTCCCCTCCCCTTCAAGTGTACAAATACTGCAGGCTACTCTTCTGAAGACTCATTTCACTTGTAACTTTAAAATATAATTTAGTCCAAGATAATAATTTTTATGATGACCCAAACACAATAATATTAGCAATTTCCACATCAGTATTTCAACAAATTGTAATACAACGTGATATCACACACCTAATTCTTCTGCAAAGATATTGCACCTATGTATTTCCTCAGTTTACAATCAATGCTTCACACAACACCTCCCACCACCAAAAAAAAAAAAAAAAAAAAAAAAAAAAGTCTTCTTCTATAAAGACCAGATTCTGGTCTTAAGAGGTCTTGTCACAGAAGACACGCAACAGGACCTTCCACTGGCCGGGAACTCAGAATGTTTGCAACACATTAACACATTTGGTGGCATTCTGCAACGGCGTTACAGTGTTGGTGGATAAAAGAGCAACTGATGTCATCTGCCTGGTCTTGTGCAAAGCATTTGACACTGGCCCGCATGATGTCCTTGTCTCCAAACTGGAGAGACACCAATGTGAGGGATGGACCACTTGGTGGGTGAGGAACTGGCTGGGTCGTGGCGCTCCAGGAGTTGTGGTCCAGGTGGAAAACAGTGACAAGCGGCGTCCCTCAGTGATCGGTACTGGGACCAGTGCTGTTTAACAGCTTTGTCGGTGACAGGGAAAGCGGGACCGAGTGCACCTTCAGTCAGTTTGCAGACGACACCAAGCCGTGTGGTGCAGTTGACATGCTGGAGGGAAGGGACGCCATCCAGAGGGACCTGGACAGGCTTGAGGTAGGCCCACGTGAACCTCATGAAGTTTAACAAGGCCACGTGGAAGGTCCTGCACCTTGGCTGTGTCAATCCCAAACATGAATACAGGCTGGGAGGAGAATGGCTGGAGAGCAGCCCTGAGAAGGACTTCGGGGTGTTGGCTGATGAAGAGCTCCTGACTGGCAGTGTGCGCTTGCAGCCCAGAGGGCCAACTGTATCCTGGGCTGCATCAGAAGAGGGGTGGCAGCAGGGCGAGGGAGGGGATTGTCCCCCTCTGATCTGCTCTCATTAGACCCCACCTGCAGTGCTGCATCCAGGCCTGGGGCCCCCAGAGCTGTTGGAGCCCAGAGCCACCTCCCAGAAGAGGCCACGAAGATGCTCAGAAGCTGGAGCACCTCTTCTATGAGGACACTAGAGGACACTAGGAAACTCTGAGGAAACCTCTGAGGAAACTAGAGTTGCCGGGGGAGGGGGTCCTCAATCCATCCCACTTCAAGGCTAGTGGTGCTAATGGGTGCCCTGGGCCTGGTTCACAGGCTGGGAAGAGAGCACCTGAGAGCACCTGAAGTGCAGGATGGGGGAACTCCAGCTGGTAAAGCAGCCTCAGTGGGGCCCCCACTCGTATGTCTGTACACCAATGCATGGAGTATGGGCAACAAGCAAGAAGAGTTACAGATGCTTGCAGGCCTGCAGGGCTATGACATCACTGGCATCACCGAGGCGTGGTGGGATGGCTCTCACAACTGGAGTGTAGGAATGGATGGTTATAAGCTCTTTAGGAAAGACAGGCAGGGGAGAAAGGTAGGGGGTGTTGCCCTCGATGTCAGTGACCAGCTGGAGTCCGTGGAGCTCCACCTGGGGATGGATGAGGAGCTGACTGAGTGCTAATGGGTCAGGGTTAAAGAGAAGGCAGGGAAAGGGGACCTCATAGTGGGGGTCTGCTACAGGCCACCTGATCAGGATGACTGAGTGGATGGGGCCCTCTATAGACAGACAGGAGCAGCTTCACATTCACAAGCCATGGTCCTCATGGGGGTCTTCAACCACTCTGACATTTGTTGGGAGGACAACACAGCCGGGCACCAGCAATCAAGGAGTTTCCTGGATTGCATTGATGACAACTTCCTCTTTCAAGTGATAGAGGAACCCCCCAGGAAAGGTGCTATACTGGACCTTGTTCTCACCAACCAGGAGGGGCTGGTGAGTAATGTGAAGCTCAAGGGTAGCCTTGGCTGCAGCCATCATGAGATGGTAGAATTCAGAATCCTTCGGGAGTCAAAGTGGCTGCACAGCAAGCTCACTCCCCTGAAATTTACGAGAGCGGACTTCGGCCTCTTCAGGGATCTGCTCAGCAGAGTGTCATGGGACAAAACCCCGGAGGGACGGGGGGCCCAGGAGAGCTGCTCAATATTCAAGGACCATCTCCTTCAAGCCCAGGAGCTGTGCATCCCAAGAAAGAGGAAGGCAGGCAAGAATACCAGGATGCCTCCATGGATGAACAAAGAGCTCCTGGACTTACTTGGCTGTAAAAGTAAAGTCTACAGGGAGTGGAAACAAGAACAGGCTAGCTGGGAGGAATATAAAGGAGTTGTCCAGGCAGCCAGGGATTGTGTTAGGAAAGCCAAAGGCCAGACAAAGTTAAGTCTAGCCAGTATCATAAAGGGGAATAAGATTAATTTCTACAGGTACGTTAATGATAAAAGGAAGGCCAGGGAAGATGTGGGTCCTCTATGGAAGGAGACGGTCACAGGCGACATGGAGAAGGCTGAGGTGCTCAATGACTTCTTTGCCTCAGTTTTCACCAGCAAGGGCTCTAACCACACCACCCAAGCTGCAGAAAGCAAAGGCGAGAGCTGGGAGAAAGAAAATCCGCCCACTGTAAGCGAAGATCAGGTCTGAGACCATCTAAAGAACCTGAAGGTGCACAAGTCCATGGGACCTGATGGGATCCATCCGTGGGTCCTGAGGGAACTGGTGGATGAAGTTGCCAAGCCACTGTTCATCATATTTGAAAGGTCATGGCAGTCTGGTGAAGTTCCCGCTGACTGGAAAAGGGGAAACATCACCCCCATTTTCCCTTTTTGAAAAAAGGAAGATCTAGCAAACTGCAGGCCAGTCAGCCTCACCTCTGTGCCTGGCAAGATCATGGAGCAGATCCTCCTGAAGGATCTAGTCAGGGACACAGAAAATGAAGATGAAGTGATTGGTGGCAACCAGCATGGCTTCACCAAGGGCAAATCGTGCCTGACAAACTTGGTGGCCTTTTATGATGGAGTAACAGCATCAGTGGATAAGGGAAGAGCAACTGACGTCATCCACCTGGACTCATGCAAAGCATTTGACACTGGCCCCCATGACATCCTGGTCGCTAAATTGGAAAAGCATGGGTTTGATGAACGGACCACTGGCTGGATAAGGAGCTGGCTGGATGGTCGCACACAGAGAGTCGTGGGCAATGGCTCAATGTCGAAATGGAGACCAGTGCTGAGTGGCGTCCCTCAAGGATTGGTACTGGGACCAGTGCTGTTTAGTATCTTTATTGGCGACATGGACAGTGGAATCAAGTGCACCCTCAGCAAATTTGCAGACGACACCAAGCCGTGTGGTGCCGCTGACACACTAGAGGGAAGGGATGCCATCCAGAGGGACCTGGACAGGCTGGAGAAGTGGGCCCACGCCAACCTCATGAAGCTCAACAAGGCCAAATGTAAGGCCCTGCACCTGGGTCCGGGCAATCCCAAGCACAAACGCAGGTTGGGTGGAGAATTGCTGGAGAGCAGCTCTGAGGAGAAGGATTTGGGGGTGTCGGCTGATGGAAAACTCAACATGAGCCGACAGTGTGCACTTGCAGCCCAGAAGGCCAACTGCATCCTGGGCCGCATCAAGAGAAGCGTGGCCAGCAGGGCGAGGGAGGTGATCCTGCCCCTCTGCTCTGCTCTGGTGAGACCCCACCTGGAGTGCTGCGTCCAGTTCTGGGGCCCCCAACACAAGAAGGACATCGAGCTGTTGGAGGGGGTCCAGAGGAGATGCGTATGAATTTTTACTTATGAAGCATGAAGATTATTTAGCATGAAGATTATCAGAGGGCTGGAGAACCTCCCCTACAAAGGCAGGCTGAGAGAGTTGGGGTTGTTCAGCCTGGAGAAAAGAAGGTTCCAGGGGGACTTCATAGCGGCCTTCCAGTACCTGAGGGGGGCCTACAGGAGAGCTGGGGAGGGACTCTTTAGAAGGGCATGTAGGGACAGGATGAGGGGTAATGGCCACAAACTGGAAGAGGGGAGATTTAGGTTAGATTTTTGGAAGAAATTCTTTCCTGTGGGGGTGGTGAGACACTGGAACAGGTTGCCCAGAGAGGCTGTGGGTGCCCCCTCCCTGGCAGTGTTCAAGGCCAGGCTGGATGGGGCTCTGAGCAACCTGGTCTGGTGGGAGTGTCCCTGCCCATGGCAGGGGGGTTGCAACTAGATGATCTTTAAGGTCCCTTCCAACCCAAACCATTCTGTGATTCTATGATAGGCTGAGGAAGCTGGGGTTGTTCAGCCTGGAGAATAGAAGGCTCCAGGGAAGCCTCATTGAGGCCTTCCAGAACTTAAATGGGGCCTAGAGGCAAGTTAGGGAGGGACTTTTTACTAGGGCCTGTAGTGATAGGACAAGAGGTAATGGCTTTACACTGAAAGAGGGTAGGTTTAGGTTAGATATAAAGAAGAAATTATTTACTTAGAGGGCAGTGAGGCACTGGCACAGGCTGCCCAGAGAAGCTGTGGATGCCCCATCCCAGGAGGTGTTCAAGGGCAGGTTGGCCCTGGGCAGCCTGCTCCAGTGGGTGGCAACCACCCCATGGCAGGGGTAAGGGAGGGGTGGAACTGTGTGGGCTTTAAGGTCTCTTCCAACCCAAGCCATTCTGTGATTCTGTAACTGTAAGGGAAAAAAATAAATAAAAAAAAAAAGGTCAAAATACCAAAGCCTACTTCAATTGTGTTGTCTGACTGAAGAAAAATTTCTGTTTTGTATGACACCTACACCAACACATCTTTTCTACACAGAGGGATACAGATAACTTTGTTCTCAAACTGCAGGTGTTTTTATAGCCTACATGCCCCCATATTAGCCTTGTCTTGAACCTAACTTTATAGATGAAGTTGAACGAGCCTTGGGATGTACTGTGCCATTTCCGTAACAGAATACCATGTCTGCATCTGTTTGAAAGGTTTATTTCTATCTTCATAAATACATAATTTTCTAAACACTGTGCAAGGCACCAAAAAAATTAAGTAAAATCTATTCTTTTAGAGTATTTTAATCTCTGTGGACTCAATGAAGTAAATAAGAATCTGAAACCACCTATTTGCCAATTACAAGCCAGCAGTTAAGGCAGGTACCATTGATACAGTGCATGAATTTTCTATTGCAGTTATTTAAACAAGCAGCGTTTTACTAGAGTGCATATACAAACTGAATTCCAAACACCAGCAACCCAAGATAGGCACCTAGTTATGAAATTTCCTTGTAGCAGAATGCCAAAAGTACTGCCATAAAGTGCAAAGACTATGGACAATAACACTTTCTTTTGAGCATTTTGATACCAGTAACATAATACAACGGCTAAACATTTATAAATGTGGTTTCCATTACAAAAACATGTTCCACATAAAAGCTTCATAATACAATCCAGAAACAGAACTTGTGCGTGTACATATTTAAAAAGTTGAAGCCGTGCTGGCAGACCTAGGTACCGGTATGTATTTGCTGCCCTCACAGACACGCACTAAGCTTATAACCAGTCTACATGGACAGCCAGAGTCACCCCGCTTTGAGCACCGTGATATCCACTGAGTTTTCCATCTGAGCGACGATGTGTGACATCCGCCCTGGTGATCTGCAACTGAGCATTGTCTGTAAGATGATCTGGTTCACAGCTCTCACCCAGCCCTCCCCAGTAAATGGAACCTAAAATTAGTGTCTTCCCAACGCAAGCACATGTCAGATGTGGACAAATACATTCATGGTCCCAAACTTAAAACAACTGGTAAGAATTTCACAGTGATCTGGTTAAGGAAGCACAAGACAAATGATTACACTGAAGATGAAAATTGCCTTAGAACTCAAATGAAGCTAAACTGTTAAATGATGAGAAGCTAAAGGAACAAAAGTATTAACCAATTAGAAAAGTGGCTCTTTCCCCAACTAATAACAAAAATCCTACAGCAATAAACTTAGGGTCCTACTGCTGCAGCAGCCTTTGAGGTAGGTGGCGATGGCTTAAACCGAGGTAGGTAAAGTCCAAACTTGTTTTCAATCCCTGCAAAAGTGGCAACCGCCAATTTATAACCACCAACGTGGTCAGGGTTAGGAGCAGGGAGCGTGATCCTGGATTTAGGAACTGGCTCCGATCCGACTGGTTTTCTGCAAAATAATAATAAAAGTAAATTAATTTCTACAGTATAAAACCAGTATTCACAAAAATCTCCCCCATACAGCAAGCTAAGTGAGACATCTGAGCGCACCTCTCACTCAGAAACTAAATTAAATGCGACAGCCCTGCAGAACAGTCAAGGGTCTTTGCATTCATTGGGATGAAGGATGGTCAAATCCAGGTAAGACTTTTAGTGCATTAATCAAAGCTGCAGCGTGGGGGAGCTGTCTGCTACAAGGTACAACCAATCCAGGAACTTCAGAGTTTGAGTGAAGTCTGTGGTGGCTTTCTGTTGTCCCCAAAGCTTCAAGAACATTCTGCAGCTGCTCCTGGTATCATGTTAAAACATCAGTAGGCACGTCCATAGGTATTGTCCCCAGAGGAGGCGGAGCTGAGGCTGCAAGTAGTGTTTGGGCTTGGTGATACCTATAGAATTTTTGTGACGTCAGATGTCCTGCTTAGTCAGGGACACAGCTCCTTCGCCACACTAATGAGGACTAACGCAGAGTGCGTCCTGACGTGGTGAGCATGACATGTCCGCTGTGGTTGTATCCCCACCCCATTATTTAGCCTCTTGCTGTCTTCATTTACACTGTCACATGTCCCCAGCTCAAAACAGTGACCTAAAATGTGGTAATGTCCTGCTGTGATACAGCTGCTGGAGCACCAACCTCCAGAAGATGCAATGTGGCTTCAATAACATTGACAAAACCTTTGCAATGCCTCCCATGTAACAGCAAGACCCTGCCCCTGCCCCTACATACCCAGGAACACAGACACACAGAGAGCCCAGTGCAGCCATTGGGTCCCAGGCAGATTTGCACACCCTATACTTACACTCCCCCAAAGTCCACGTAAAACCATCTCTGCAGCAGCTCGTAAGTCACCAGAGTTACACCAAACTGAGGAGATGATCGAAACACACGAGCTGGAAAGAAAAGAAAACAGCCCTTAAGTGACAAAGAAAAACGATTAAAGATCACTCGGTAATCAAAGCTGTTTTACGCACCTCCTGCTCCTTTCCACAGAGCCTTTGGACCTTCCTCCCGAAGGATCTTCAAAAAGCAGTCCACAACGCCGCTGTAGGTGGTCTGCCCTGCCCGGGCTGCCACCTGTAGCCTTGTTTTGATGACATCTGCGGGGGTCACCAGAGAGGCTGCAGGCATACCTAGAGACACAAGAACCATCAGGCAGCCACTGCTGACTTGTCACCTGTGCTGCAAACCCCATTCACCACAGGTAACCGCACCCTTCATCCTCACACGGGAGGACCCAGCCACACGAGACCTGAGCAGAAGCTGGAAAGGAAAACAAGCAACAAGAGGCAGCCGTTGTGGACTTCACTCAGAGAAAGCTTCTCCTAGAGGAAAAACCATATCACATGCTTCCTGTCAAGCTGGGAGGCACAGGCTGGATTTCTCAGTGCTAACCAGAAACTTGCATAGTTAATAAGCACAAAGTTTTTGGAGGTGAGGTCGATCTTTCCCTTTCCTTTTCACGCCTCTCTGTGGTTCCTGGCACCCTGGCTGCACACTGTGCTGGAATAGCCTGTACACACACACAGCCTTAGCCCCACACAGCAACGTTACCGAGACCTAGATAACGCTGTGCACGCTCAGCAAGGCATGAGAGCTGAGGTTATAAAAAAGGTTTGGTTTTCTCATTAGGAATGGCAGATTGCTCAGCTGCAAAGCCACAGCTGACATCCTCAGCAGAACACTTGGAGGAAGATTTAAATTTACCCTGGCAGATAATCAACTGAAAGCAAAAAATACCAAATTACCAATGGGCACTATTTCTAAAATAATTCCTACCCAAACTGGGACTGCCCATCTTTAGAATTAAGGAGGAAAAAAATAAAATAAAATAAAATAAAATAAAATAAAATAAAATAAAATAAAATAAAAATGCATCGAGACTGTACTCAGAAGACGCTGTCTCTTATGGTTTTATTACTTTTCCATTCTGCATCTGTTCCAAACCAACTTGGTCAAATGTAGATGCATAAATCTCCTTTGCTCTTTTTTTTTTTTTTTTTTTTAGGTTTAATAATTCTGTAACAACTTCTGTCCAAACCAGCATGGTCTGGCTTCAAGCACTAGAGCACCCTTCTGCAGACTGCATTTGAGAGATGGAAGCGGGTGCCTGTCACCAAAAGAACTCCTCCTTCTCCTCTCCTGGACCCCCCAAAGTAACACGCATACTGAACTTGCACAGTGGTCAGCCTGGCAGGCAAGTGCCAAAACCCCGTAAAGGCTTCTGAACTCTAGAGAGGTTGAAATTCCTCTTTGCTTACCCTTACCCACACCAGGATATTGGTTTGAGTCTTCAATTTAAAGCTGGACTTTTGTCCTTCAGAAGCCAACCAGTGTTTTCAAGGAAAACCAAAGGACATACTTAGAAACAATTCTGCTTACTACACACTGACTTCCATCTCCTGACTCCTCATTCCTTATTGCTGAGGATATTTTGCGTTTAAAGTTCTGGTTTTGTAATCCTGTGTTTAGAGCTATTTATACAGCAGAAGAGGCTTCACAGACAAATAAAAATTTACAGGTCGCTGCCCTGAGGAGCTTACAATTGGAATGAGACGAATTACACAGCAGGAGCTGACAGTAACAAAGAAGAGCACAGGAGGAGAAGGAAGTTCATGGAAGAAGTAAGCAGACGGAGCAAATTAAGGAGATAGCCTGAAGTTGGTATTAGCATCATCTCCTCAGAAAACACCATGGCACAACAGGTTGAGACATCTGTGAACAGCCAAAACCAGCAGCAGATCAAACCAGAGGGACACGTGCAACACGCATGTCATAACAACAGCAAAAGAATACACACACAGCAAATGCAGCACCCGCTGGCAAGCAGGTGTGCATCCAGCCTGAACTCCTCAGCACCAGAGGGCAGGGGATAGCCGGTGTTTCCCACACCCAGATGGAGCTCAGGCTCCATCTGCGTGAGAACAGGCTGCCCTCACGCAAACCGGTGGGAGCCCAGCTGGAACTCAGAGGCCCACGCACCAGCCCAAGGACTGCCCCATGCCAGTTGGAGTAAGGGGGCTTTCGTCCTGGCCTCCCCTCAGCCTTCCTGTGCCAATACAGGGAAGACATGCACGCCCCCAGCACATTTAACCTCCACCCAATACAGAAATTTCTTGGTTTCGTAAGCAGTGTAATGAATGTTGGATCTTTAGTGCTGTAACTTGCTCATGAGAGTTCACTTAGAATGGAATTCACAGGAACCGCTGGGTAAAATTCACATTATGGCTAGTTTAGTAAGCTGTATCAGCAACAATAAAGACTGCTTCTGTGCCTGGACTTCAAAGGGACAGTTATCTCAGTCTGCAATCACCTGACAATGGCTAGAAAGAGAAAAATAGGAAAATCTAAGAAATGCCTTGGCTTAAAAATGACAGCTTATGTTTCAAGTCTGTAAATATGATCTAAAGTTCAAAATTGTTTTGTTCCACTCAAATGGGTGAGAAATAAGCTGGATGTGAGCTCCTGTTGGAGGGCTTGGAAGTTTGACTCTGTTTTCAGGTACGGGGAGGTGAAAGGACAGGGTTTGTAAGCACCACTCATATGAACATGCCTAGTTTTTCTGGGGCCAGGTCGATTCCTCCGGACTACATGCGACTGAATGCAGAGCCAACACAAGGAGCTGAAGCCACATGCTTCCGCAAGGCAGACCAACTGATCTGCCCTGGCCTTGGCCACATCCAGCGTCCTGGCTTTAAAAGGTCCCCGCTCTTCAAGAGACACAGCCCCATGTATAATCCTGACTGAGAACGGCTTCCCCGCAGAGAAGAAACCTTAAAACTCAAACAGGAAAACAGATGAACTACTTGTATTTGCTGGATCTATACCTCTCCATCATTTTTCTAGCCTGCCAGGTCACAGCAGCATGCCAGCTGGCCATGCTGGGGGAAGAGCTTGGGTGCAGCTCTGAGAGGCCAAGCAGCCCATGATGAACATGATGGAAACATCTGCTCTGTGAGTGCTGATGGGAGCATCCTGCTTGCCACCCATCCCCCTATGTCCATGCTGCACACACTTTCAAGCCCATTTGTGTCCTGACGGAAACTTCTGAACCCTGGATGTAGCAGAAGCAGACTCCCAGGCTGTCCCCTCCGCCTCCACGAGGCAGTAATCAATCCCCTTTGGGTGTAGTTGCTGGGGCACTGTGTCAGGGACCAACTACACAGCAGACACAAAGGAAAACTGAGGCTGCAAAGCGCCTCTCTGTCTTCTCCCTTAGGCTCTGGCACACTCAAGATAAATACACATCTGTGAAAACATAAGCACTGCCTGGCTCTTCTATCCAGCAGTAGCAGATTAAAAGCAGCAAGTGCTCCAGAAAACACTCAGCACCTCTTTCGGTTCCCGACAGTCAGGAATCAGAAGCTTGTGGCACACAAGACAACAAGCAACTCTTTTTGCTTTCTTCTGTGCAAGTCCCTGTTGCAGCAGGCAAGACAATGGAATCCAAGCCGATAATCCCTCCTAAAACTGTTTTCCAGCAGAACACAGCAAGACAGAAACAAGCATCCGTCATGCAGCTTCTTACTGCACGCAGAACAGAACAAACCTCTCCCAAAACCTTTACATTTTTATCATTCGTCATAGTCACGGGTTCAGCTTTATTTTTGCATTCCCTCTTGCATCTTAAAAACATCAAGCCAGTCTTCATCTAAATCATCAGCAATGTTTTCAAGCTTCTCTGTTCTGATACGGGTGAAGTCCTCACAAAGCCAAGTAACTGCACAGGATGCTGTGGGTAGCAAGTAATCTTTTCATCATTTTGTCACCATTTATTTCAGTGTGTTCAGCAAGCTGTACTGCCAGCGTGGTTGTTGGATTCCACACACCAGAATTCAAGATTCCTTTGATCACAAGGAATTTCATGAATGCCACGATTTTATTTTCAGTGATCTCATTTATAAACCCATTTCAGCAAAAGGTTACCAGTCAGCCAATAGCACAGTAACTTCACAAGTAAAGATGATACATGATGACAAAACATCAGAATTAAATCTTTCCCTTCCTTTTTCCTCCTCACCATTGTGAGTATATCACAAATGTACAGATCTTTATTTTTAACCTAAAATTTCTGTAGCACCACAGCCTCCTGCTATTTGGGCACAAGGTCACCAAATGGGTCCAGTTCTTCTGAGCCTTCCAAAGTTCTTCCTGCCCTAACTACTGCTCTGCAGGTGCAATATAATGGCGTGCAGAAAGTAGCTTGGGCACTTACCAGCTATTGATCCGGCCAGGAGCAGATTTCCAGGGCTGACTCTCCCATCTTCATTTGCGAGTGAAGATTTCAAATGAGCATAACAGGGGAAGTAAATAGCGGAGAACGGGATGTCACGCAAAAAACACGCCTTAGCACCCTGTGTCGGAAAAGAGCAGGTTTTGAGAACGAACAAATTTAACACGACGAACGATGAATACCAGAGAACACAGCAACATCATAATTTTTGTTTTGTCATAAAAATCTTACAGAAAAAGCAATTTCTCCTCTCAAAACTGTGTAAGATATACGTATTTCACTCTGCTGAGTAGTGTCTGTGTATTGTTTTTTGGTTCAGTAATTTCTATCATTATATTTATCTTGTCTGCTTGTTCTCCCTCACTCCCTAATAGTGTAGACATTTATTGGTAACACAGAAAATGTCGTGTGTTGGCATGAGCTCTGGTAACACCTTTGCAGACTAGTAAGTAGTTGTCACTTTAGCCACGTGCCTGCAGAGGAAGTTCAGGGCATGTCTGAGCAAGAGCCACAGGACAAGTCTGTCCCCAGCCCTTTCACAGAACAGTAACACGGTGACTTCCCTGTGATTTCTGAAGTACAAGATATCTGGGATACGGTTTGTTTTCAGGTAAGTTTCATCTCTTGCTACCGATTTGCTAAAGTGGTACGCACACCCAGTGTAGTTACCAGCAGTACAGTCTGTTTCAAATCTAACAGGCAGTAAACAGGCAAGGAAAATTTTGGGGGTAGCAGCCAGCAAGCAACTGTTTTTCTAGCACGAGGAAAAGCAAGGAGCCATGACAGGAGATCAACCAAAGTGAAAGACCAACTAACATCCATGCTCCGACAGCACACGGGACTTGCAGTCTGCCTTTCCTCGACAAGAACCCAGGACACGAGAGTCTGCACACACCAGGACAGACTGGCGGGCAGACATAAACAGGAGGTGGCTCTGGAAAATGGATAAAGCCTTTCAAGCTTCAGAAAGAAACCCTTCGTGGATGAGGCTACGCCTGCTCTCTTTGAAACCAGGGTGGAGCCATAGTGAAACTGCTTGAGGTTCGCCCGTAAGCCCTCCCGGGGTGCCCTTGTTGCTGCAGCTCCCCAGTGCACAGCTCTGCTCAGTGCCAGGCACTTCACAGGTGACATGCTAATATGCACAGAAGTTAATTAAATCTAATGATACACCTCGACATATCTGTGAGCTCAGCTTGTGAACAGCAGTGAAAACAGAGTGCTAACGCAAGCTGGATGCTGGTTACCCAGCGAACACACAAGAGTTGCAAGGTGTCAGAAAAGCTGAAAAGACGCCTTTTGGTGAGGTGAGGCAGGAGGGATTGTGGTAAAATCAGATCCTGTAAACCAGCTAATACGCATAGTTTGCAGGCAGGGAACACCTCCGAGAAAATAAAGATTTTATCTAAAACCAGCCATTGGATCTTCTCGTCGTCCCTTCCGGATGGCACAGGCACAGCTGCCAAGCGCAGCGAACACAACACGCTCTTCTGGAACCCGTTTCTTTCCCCAACCCCCTCTCAGCTTATTTCTTGGCATTCTCCAACTGAGAACTGACCATTTCCCCTGACAGTCCATTCCAAGGTTAATGACTCCTGCTGCTAAGAACGTTTGCCTTGCTGCTCAGTTGGTCTGATTTATGCTCCCAGTCTCTGGTTCTCGTTATGCCTTTCTCAGATGCACTAAAGAGCCTTAAAGAAAATGCCATAAAGGTACTCAAAGCACCACAGTCACGCAGCCACAGGCTGAACGGTGTTATCAGGCACTGAGCAAAGCCAGTGCAGGGCTGGACTGTCATCTCTGAATTACCTGTACAGCCCATACACTCTACCTGTAGGGTAGGAAGACGGCAGATCTTTTGTATTCCACATACCACAAGAGTTCTGGCCTCTCATGCTCTGACAGAAGCCTGTTTTACAGTTTACCTTTAATCTTTTTTTTTTTTTTTTTAAAAATGACTAGGGTTTTACCCAGCTCTGTATGAAAAAAGAACTTTTTAATGATCAAATGTCTGCACTGTATTCACCTCACAGAAAAATTACAAAATTCACTAATGAAACATTCACAGACCAACATGGTTTCTTCAAAGATTTATTTTTAGAGCATACTTTTCCTCAGAGCAAATCTCCTCACTGCCTTTACCCTCAGGGCACATTACTTTTATTTTCCTTGCAATACTGCCATGAAACACCATGCACATTTTCCTCTGCATTTTTTTCATACTCTGAAATATCTCTACATACTTAAAATAACTCATGGAAATCAATAAACTCCATCTGCAAGCAACTCTCAGCAGAACCTGAGCTGCTAATATTCCTCCCCCTTCGTAAAACGGCTCTTTTTAATGAGACAGGAACAGCATATTGCTAATGTCACTACTGACGGACGGTCAGGTACACAGAGGGAGAGGATGTCCTTCAACTTAGTTGGCTAAGTGTAAACAAAACCTGTATCAAAACTCGGATCCACTTTAATAACAACCCGGTTTGGCTCTGTTCCAATATCCCAACAGTCTGAAGTTTCCCCCCATCATTCTGTTTAAAGTCTGGGAAAGCGTTTAAAAGCAGGCCTCATTTAACTTCGGGTTAATCATCCGCAACCAGCCCAGGCCAATTAGGAAGGCTTAGGGAGATTGGCCGCAGTATCTTGAAAAGCAAAAGCAACATTTATTTTACTTCTCACACCTATTTGATGTGGACGACGTGCTGAAAGCCGAAAGGAGTTTTAATCAGTCCCCAGAAAGCTGTAAGGATCATCCGCCCGCGTTTACTCTGGCAGCCAGGGCGCAGAGCTGCCAGGCATGAAATTGTTGGGAGATCCTGCACTCCGCGGCATGTGCCTCCCTAATGCAACAGCTCCCGTCTTCGATCTCTTTAATAACCCTAAAGCTCTTTATCTTGGATACTATCTCACTGAATAAACCAACGGAGGTTAAAAAAAAAAAAAAAAAAAAAAAAAAAATCCACAACCCTGATTGTCAGAGATTCTGAAAATAAGCCCGAGTCAGTGCCGGGGCAGGTTCTTTAGCATGCTAATTCCTGCTTATACCAGCTCTACCTGCAAATAAGGCTCTAAACAAACTATTTCTACTACAAGGGGAGGGTAATTACACTGACAAAGGCACCTCTGTGTCGGGCTGGGCACAAGGAGCCGGCAGGTCTGGGAGACGCAGGCTTACCCGAGTCTCCTGCAGTGAATGCACATTGTCTAGTGCAGGGGAAAAATGCCAGACTGGGGGACCCAGCAGCATTCAAGACAACAGTGGTGCACCTTGTCTGAGAGGGTTATTTAATGCTTCTGGCACCTGTACTTACAGCCACCCCCTCTTTTTCTCCTTTACAGGTTTAGAATTTATTTGGCATGTATAATTGTTATTTTGATCCTATAGCTACAAACAATAGGCAGCATGTCATTTCTTGATCATTTTGCATTCTTCTTGGGTTTTACTACAGACTTAACCCTTTGGAATCGGAGCTCTAACAGCACCTAACAGGCTTTGCAGCACTCAGACAAATATCACTGGCATTTGCTTCCAAGGGCTGTAAGTTCTTCTACTGTAAAACCACATCGCCTTAAAAGCTGCTACAAGTTTTTACTCACATATGTTTACTCCAACCAATATATTAAACTGATTTAGCGCATCAGGTTAGAGGAATAAAATGCTGATTTCAAATGCTGTGTCTGTAATTCAGATTCATTCTGCAGACAAAAATGCTAAAACTTCTTAAGTGGAAGGGCTTTTTTGGAAATAAACTTTCTGAACAGCAGATTCTCACATATGAGAACAGTCACAAATGAGCATGCTGGATGCACGTTAATATAACTGAAACCTTTTTCTGCTCTGTTTCCTATGTTTATCGTCTTGCTATAAACACATAACTTGAAGAGGTGAAATACCTCAGCTGTTATCAGAAGCTACCAGGTGGGAGCTTGGTACACATCCTGTCAGCTGAGATTACACCTTCCAGGTCAACACACCAGAGGCCAAGTTGTCAAAAAATAAATAATAAATAAACAAATAAATGAAGAACAGACTACTGGAAGCTTTTCTGACTAGTTTTGGAAATGCAAGCTGTGTTGGCAGTATCAGCCAAGGCACAGATCCGAGATAAATACCTCCTAGGAATTGTAATCGTAAACATTACCTCAACTGATGTACCATTTCCTCAGAGAATTACTTAGTACAGTGTTGTTTAGCATCTCCTTGGCATCACAGAATAACCTTGTTGCACAAAATTAGGGAGTGGCACTGCATGTTATGCCATAAAGCATTATCCACCAGAATGATTATTTGTAAAAGGACTCGTATTTCATTAAAAATTCCAGTTAAATATTATATGGCTATGAGTTTCTACGATGTACAAATTAAGTGTATCTAAATGAGCATTTTAAAGATGTCCTTGGAAACCAATAGGCGATAAACTCAACTGACTTTAATAGGACTTTATGCATATTACTGTGAAAGATAGGCAGAAGACAGAAAATGTACTACCTCATCTTGTACAATCACTTCAGTATTTTATTGTGATCAGAAATTACACGAAATCTGTTACAAATATTGAAAACCAGAAATGTATCCGTTATCACTTCTGCCAACACAAAAGATACTTTGAGTTAGCATAAATGATATTTTCCCTGACTGGGACATGCTGTCTTTGTACTTTTAAGAATAGTTGTCATCTACAGAACATCTGTAGCTAAAGAAGAATTTACCACCCGTAAGCTTCCATGCCCTTGTGCTTTCACAGCAACAATTACTGGCAGAAATAAGACAAATAGAGGAAACAAACGCCTCCTGCGAAAGTGCTGCCATGTGCTCCCCAAAGGAGAAGCTGGGTTTTGAGAAGTACAATGTCCTGAAATATTTACTTACACAAGCAGTTCTGAATTTTAGACAGAGGCAGAAAAAGAAAAAAATATTTGTTTTCCAGCTGTAAAGAACTATGGGGATTCAAGCCAGCAGTTAGCCTAATAAGCTCTATGTGTCAAATCTTATTGCTGGAATAATTTTATTTTATTTCTACACTGCATATCATTACAGAATTGCTAGTATCTTAACACCCAGTGAAGGTGGAGTGAGTCTGGGAGGAAGCTTTGATTTTAATTCTTGCATTTATTATGACAGACAATTAGACAAAGGAAAAAGAAATCTCCTGGTCTTTAAATCTTTGGTGAGAAAGGAAGAGAAGAGAGGAGATCTAAATTATCTGACCTGCACCTCTATGCACCATGATAGCATTTTCCCTCGAAAAAGAAACGTTGAGAGCTACAGAGGCACAGAAGCAGGGACAGACTACCCAGGAGAAATGCAGAAGCACTGCCTGGGTGTGCAGCAGTGGAGTCAGAAAACCCAAGGTCAGCTGGAGTTGGATCCAGTGAGATGTGAAGGATTCTGTGAGCATATCAGCAGCTCCAGACAACTAAGGAAATTGTGAGGCTGTTGCTCAATGGAACAAGACACTTAGTGATAAAGGACATGGAAAAAGGGAGAGAAATTACTTATTTGCCTTGCTTTTTACTAGTAAAACCTGCACTCAGGGTTCTCAGTTCCATGAGCCTGCTAGAGAAGTCTGCAGGAGCGTAGCATTACCTGCAGCTGGCAGAGCATTCAAGCCATCTGCACAACCACAATCCGTGAGAGCAGACAAAGCACCTCCAGTGGTGCTGAGATAGCTGGCTGATGTCACTGTGAGTCTGCTACTACCTTCAAAAGCTCGAATCAGTCAAGGCGTTCATACAATTGGAAAAAAAATAAACATCACACACAACTAAGGAAGAGCAAGAAGGAAGATCTGGAAAACTGGAAGCTATTTGGACACACCTCAGTCCTGGGGCGATTTACAAAGCACATTCTCCTGGAAGCTGTTCCAAGGAACATGAAGGACAAGGGAGGCATGGGGAACAACCAGTATGGATGTAACAGACTATGGCTGACCAGCTGGACTGCCAGGATAAGGGAGCAGCAATGGGTGTTGTGTGCCGTGACTATACACAAGGTTTTGGGAAGATCTGCCATAGCATCTTCATAGCCACGTTGCTGGAATGTGGGCTGCACTCCCAGCAGACTAGTGGATGACACTGAATCGGATGCAGTTCAGGGGACCTTCACAGCGTGGAGAAACGGGCTGACAAGAACATCATCAAGTTCAAAACAGCAAGTGCAAAGTCCTGCATGTGGACTGGAATAGCCCCATGCAGCAGTACAGGCTGGGTCTGAGCAGCCAGAAAGTTAATTTGCAGAAAAAGTCCTGGGAGTGCCAGTGGACAAGTTCGGCATGGGTCAGCAATGCCTCTTTGAAGTAAAGAGGGACGGCCACACACTGGGCTTGCAAGGGCGCAAGAAAAGTGATTTTCCCCTTCCATTCAGCACTGGTGAGACTGAATCTGGAGTCCAGTGAACAGTTCTGGGCTACAGGAAAGATATTGCCACACTGGAGAAAGTCCAGTGCAGGGACGTTAAGATGGACAGGGAGGCCATGGGGTATGAGAGGCTGAGGGAACTCTGTGTGCTCAACTCTGAGAAGAGCAGGTAAAGGAGAGACCTTGTTGCTTTCTGCAGCTACCTAAAGGGCGGGTGGAGGAAAGACAACTCTTGTTGGAATGGCTTGGGCTTTGTTTTTAAAAAACATGAAGGCAAACAGCAGGTCAGGTTGCCCTGATGTCCTCCAGACTGGTTTTCCACACAAATTATTCAGATTCTAACATCAAGACTGTAAGTACACCAGCGCACAGAGCAGATATCTCAACAGAGTACTATTGTGTCACTAGCATAGTAGAGCACCATGTTAACACACCAATGAATGACCTATAAGAATATTAATCTCCCTAATACAGAGGGGCATCAAAACTATGCAACCTAGCTTCTCAGTGATCATCAAATGGCTATTCATTTGGACTAGAATACTGGGATAATTAGGATCATAATCAACACAAGATTCACTCAGCTGGATGCAAAAAAGGTTTACATAACACTTCCTTTGTTAATTTGTTGACATGAGACATTAGATTTATTTGTCTGTGCATTGGTTTTCTCTGTTAATGCAAGACAGGAACATGGAAATGACCGGTATCAGGGGTGTGTGGGAGATTTAAAATCTACGAAATGCGTTTCATAGTTAGAAATTAACACAAAATATACTAACTCAAACAACAAGCACTAGTCCTTGTTAAGGCATGCAGCCATTTGCCTTGTGAAGCTAGGACTGACATACATAATTCTTTGCATCTTCTGGCTGCAGCTGTAATGAATGGAAGGACATTCTTCCGCACTGACTGCTACAGAGGACTCAATGACTTTCACCTAAATTTTAGCATAAAAGATTCATAGGCACTAAGCAGAGTGTGCTGGACTGATCTGTTGTGGTCAGAACAGCTTTCAAGTTGATTTATTTTTGAACTGGGAAAACAGAATTTTTAATGCAGTCCTTGCAACGTGGTAAACGGAACAGCACCAAAGCAGAGAGAGAGAAACAGAAAAGCCAGTGTGCAGCAGACTGGATGACCATTCCTGACTTAAGAAGTCTGTAGCTTTCCGACACCAAAGTAAACTCACATTGACAAGCAGTGGAAACCCTTTTGCTCTGCTGTGAGCTTATGAACTGACTGGTAATGGTCTCATTCAT
>VXAV01000775.1:83003-118602 GCA_013399715.1 Alectura lathami | reverse complement strand
AAAAAAATCCATCATTTGACTGCAGGCACTTATTTAAGTTGCCCAAAGTGAGGATGATTTCAACCCTGGACAGAGTAAATGAGTTTTGGAGCTTTCTCCATTGACTGTGAAAGGAGCTTGGAACAACTGGGAGTAATGGTTATGTGTATGAAGCTAAGTGGGTTGATCCCAGCTAATCTCTCTGGCTGACTCAACATTGACAAGCTCAGAAGAGGTATACATAAAGCTTGATAAAGATGACAATTCCCAATGAT
This sequence comes from Alectura lathami, assembly GCA_013399715.1. Lineage (NCBI taxonomy): Eukaryota > Metazoa > Chordata > Aves > Galliformes > Megapodiidae > Alectura > Alectura lathami. The sequence continues at coordinate 118,348 of VXAV01000775.1, read as the reverse complement.
CAGTGAAGCACATGGAACTGGTTCAAAGAGACCTGCTTTGTCACAAAAGATATCACAAAGGAGATCTGTTTAATAACAAGGTACCATATGTCCTCTGCAGTTTTATGCTTGTAATAGAAAGAAAACAGATGAGAAAGAACATCAAAACAAAAACAAACAAACAAAAAAGGATGATTTGTCTAACTTCCTGCAGAAAAGGAGAAAACATTTGTGGTAATAATGACTGCTAAGGAGATGAAAGCTTGACTAATTGTATATTTTTTGCTGTAAGAAATTGCTGTTGTTGCCCTGTTGCAGATGACGAAGGCAAGGACAGAAAGGTCACAGAAAAATGTTTTCATTACAATGAGGTTTTAATTATCAAAAAGTTCACAAGCTGTTCAGCTACAACAGGAAGGCAAATCAATATGAGAGCTTAAATGCAGCAAAAGTACAAACCAGACAAAATTGAAGTCTTTACAAAACAGGCTTAAAAATCCAGGGTTCCCCCTAATTCTTCTTAGTATCTTATCATTAGTATATGCCACCTTTCAAACTTACCTCTATAAAGCCCAAAGAAACCTTCATAACGTAGCACTTTCTTGAAGCAATCAAAGCTGTTTTTGTACATAAGTTCTCCCACAAAAGAGCCTGTAGAGCGCTGGTTTTGCATACGAGTTTTTACTAAATCAATTGGGTAGACTGCAGTGGCTCCAACAGCTGCAAATAAAAATCAAGCTATAAGAAAGCAATGATTTTGCACTTGTGGTGTTTGACTGCAACTGTTGTCTTCCACATGCACATCTCAAAGCTCAGTTGTATCTTTTTCTCTCCATATTATGTTCTGGATATATATAACCACCCACATTTTTAAGCAAAAGCACTTCTGACCCTACTTCATTATTAGCCTGATTCTTCTGAAACTGGTTTGGTGACAAATTAAATAGAAACACCACCTGTGAACTCCAATTGCGCATGAATTCCAAAACTCCTGTAGACCAGATGACCTCCTCCATCTACTAGTCATCCCATCCCTTAGCAAGCAATTGAAGGGAAAGACGGGGAAGCCTTCCACCGAGAAGAGGAAGAAGTGGGACAGGGGAAAGGGGAATACATGGGAAAAGGGGAAGAAAAAACAGTGAAGATGAATATTCCTTTATTCAGTCGTGACTAACCTCCAGCAACTGAACCAAGGGCAAACCTGTACGCTGATTCTGCAATCTGGATGAGAATAGGTCGAGACACATCACCTGGAGCCTTCTGTCAGGACAGGATTTAGCATAAAAGCGAGAACAAGAAAAATAATCAGAATATTGTATTTAATGAGACAACATCTCGTGATCAGGCAGCATAGGTTTTATCTAATGCTCCAGTGCAGCTGGAGTCGGCCAAAAAAATAAGATGAGGGTATCAACATAGCTGAAAATCTTTTCAGTTTCAGCATCAAGCAGGTGACATTAAAAACTAACTGGATGGGAAGACAAAAAGGTAGAGGCAGATAAGCAGAAGAAATGGTAAGATTTTCAGCAGATTTGTATGTTCTAGCCTCTTAAAGTGGCATAAATTACATCAGCAAAGACAGTGTTCCCAAAACAAAAATTGAAGAAGCTGCTCCTTTCACAACTGCATTTTTGTCTACATTTTACTGCCACCTAACTTACATTACTTGATATTCAGTCCAAGCTTGTAACTCCTTTAGGAGTCTTCTAGGAATAGATGGTCAGCTTTTGGGAGTCTACTCACTTGAATTCACCCCAGTACAGTCAACATTTAGTCACTGCTCAAGCAAACAGAAGACCGCTATCCTAGATACAGCCTTGGAGTCACAGTGGGGGTGTTCAAGTGTAGGGGAGGGAGGAAAAGAAGAAAGAGAAGCGAAAGAGATGTGTGTGTACGCACACACACACAGGCCTGGCTTATGGCCTGGTAGCCCTAAAAATGTAGCCTGCATCAACCCATTGTGGTCAAACTGGCGTCTCCGCACAGACCCAGAGTAGGAAAAAAAAACAAAAAAAACCTTAGTCTCACAAGACACAAAGTTAAGACTGCTTTAAAATAGAGTCAGAGAAAGAGAGAAACAGAAACAGAGGGTTAGTTTTAAATCTGTTTAGAAACTTGTATCATTAAAAATATAACATGCTACAATAATATGAAAACTAAAAATTCAACGTTTTACATTTAAAGAACACTCCTACTTTTTTTTTTTTTTATCTCTAACACAAACATTCAATGCAACAGAAGATCATTTTTTGTCAGACCATCAAAAGAAAGTCAATATCCTTTAGCCTATTGTCATACAGAGAATATTAATGCTTTTACTGAAACTTTGATGGTAGACGAAACATAATCTCTCCTATTCTGATATTCAGCAGAGCATAAAGCAAAGCAGAGAATCCTCTAAAGCCTTAAACGTGTGCATTTTCAGAACAAGGGCTGCCATTTAGTAGGCTAGATGCTGAATTTACCATCAATACTCAAAGCAGGAAGTCTTTCCTCATTAAAAAGAACAGAGAGCAACAGAATCATGAAACATAAACAACTTAATTAGGTATACACCTAATATTTACTGAATGGCTGGATTACAGTCATATATTTTATTTTCCAAAGTAAATTACATTTAACCTGTCAAAACACATCCCAAAAGAACAGGGCACAAAGAAGAGATGGAGACAACATGATGCACATTAAAAATGAATTCTAACAGGAAGACAGTCGTCATAGATATTACAGAGCACAAGAGAAAAGCAACTCAGTTACCTGAGAACACAGAAAGAGGTGGGCTATCTATTTATCTGACACGGGAAACAGAACACAATACATCATAGCACTTTCATGGGTCCTGTTCTTACCTGCCTCTGAGCCTCGGCCAGGTTGTAGGGCAATGTCCCTTCCTCCAGAGGAGCAATTCTTTCAATGTCAGCTAACGTCATGCGCCTGAGGAAATGAAATCAGCTCAGCAATTGCTAAGAAATGGGGCTTTGGATCACAAGGAGTTATCTGCACTTGACCACTACACCACACCCTTCTGCACTCTTCAGAGAACAAGAGAGAAGGAAAGGAAAAAGGGAGGATAAATAATTCTTACCCCCGTGGCTCATATAAATCTGCTAACTGAAACAAGATGTCAACTTCCATGGGTGTAACCTGACCAAATTTCTGAGCTGCCAGAACAAACTCCTCTGCAACAGAACAGAAATACAGAAGAGAAAGAAAAATTATCAAACCAGATACAAGTAATTCAGAGCACCTCAGAGTTACTTTATATTTTAGTACTAAGGAAAAGATACTGTGGGGGAGGAGGAAAAGGGAGAGAGAAGTAAAAGTGACCCACCACAAAAGTGTTCCTGCCACTACATAAATGTATGTTTGAAATGGTATATCCACCATGCAGACAAGTACCGCACGCTGGTCTTAAAGCTTAGTGCTATCAGCAGGATTGAGGATATTTGACATACGGTACCAATCAGTTGTGGGTCAGAGGGAAAAAAAAAGCAAAGAAAAAAATCAAGAGTTAAGAGATGTGGAACTTTCAAGCATAATCCCAGTAGGCCACATTAATGAAACTCTGGCATTGCACAGGGAATTCTCTATAAAAGTGGTTAGATATAGCAGATAACATCTTGTTCCAAGCTTGTCGATCAGCTTACTGTGCTGCCAATACAAGTTTATGGAATTCTTCATCTACCCTTGAAGGTCACTTTAATAGGCTGCCAAATTGGCAGGAGTCCTAGGAAGTTTTTTAAAACTTTTAAATATCTTTACATACTTGCCTCACCCTGCCCCCACTGGCAGTTTACTAGGACCTTTTTCTGATTGAAACAAAATGAAAAACCCGGAGGGTGGACTCCAGCAGGAGTGTACAGAACTGAATGGTGTACCAAAGGGTGCTAACAAAGCAGGCTTTCTCTCCCTCCCTTTGATTTAAAAGCATATACCCACCCCAATCAAATGCCCAAGGAAACTTCCAGATTGCAAACATTTGTACCAACCCTTAGTGACTTCCACATCTTTTCTATTTCCAGCCAGAGTACTGTAGATCTTTCTAATGAGCTCCATGTTGTTAAGGAGAGAATTAAATCCATTAAAATAGGAAAAGCTGACCTGATGAGAAGTGGTACCTCCAGCAGCCTACAATAGGAGAAGTAAAAGAAGAAAAAATAAAAGTGTTATGAGACTAAGAAAAACCTTGAAATAAAGATTTTCAAACAATGTTATTTTTACAAGAGTGACAGTCGCACAGCGTTGCTTTTTTTTAAATAATGGAAAATAAAGAAAACTACGAAAGATTCTTATGTTACTGAAACTAATCATGACCAGAATGTAAAACTCTCCCCACCCTACAAACCTAAACAAATACATATGCAGGATTATAACAACATAACCAGTAGTAATTTACAAAGTTCAAGTTTCAGTACTGTTTCAGTTGGAAATGTTTTATAAGTTGGCTTATTTCTAGTAATGAGGAAATCTACTTCTACATGCAAAGTATATTACTATACAGAAAATTTCAACAAAATCAAAACATATTCTGAAAAAGGTCAACTCAGACATCTAAATTTACATGCGTTTCAAGTTGTGGAAAACCAGCAGCAAGCTCTCAGGCTTATACCAGCAGTCAAACCAAATGGGAACAATACGGTTTGAACAGTTGCTCACTCTCAGATAAGAAAAGAACCTAAGCCTTTATTCTGAAGTGGTGTTGGGCCTTCACATGGAAAAAAAATTATTGGATCAATTTGCTAAGTAAAAGATTGATGATCTACAAAATTTCTGAAAACAATGCTTAAGCTTGCCAAAATTTAATTGGTAGTATCAAAAATCTCATCTCATATTTTATGAGAGAGTTTATGATCCAAGAAAGCTGCTAACAAGATTGGGAATAGAACAGAGGAAGAAGGTATCAGAAATCATTGTCGGTCCATGAGCCTCCTGGCTTTTTACGGTATCCTTCTTCCAGTATTCCGCCCAGTTTGCAGTTCTCATCACTCTACATATCTCCCTGGAATTCTCCCTTACAAATCAAAGAACAATAGATTTCTTTAAACCTGGCTATAGCCAGGTTCAGATTACTTGGAAAGATCAGCTACAAGTTCCCAAGATTAGAAGCTGTGGTCAAAACCAAATGTACTTTTTTATTTTTTTTTTCCCCCTCTTCAGTGAATAATATTTAATTTGTCATTGCAATAGAGGTTCATGCTTTGCGAGGAACACAGTTAATGAAACACAAATCTTATACATTCTGGAAGGCCACTCTTCACACAGAACTAGAGACTTTCCTTGTGAGATATGGCAGAAAATTAATAAAATCATTTAAAAATAAAAAATTCTGCTTAACGGACAACAGAAATAGAACAACAGTGTCTAGAAAATGGAAAATGTCCACTAAAAAATAAAATGCATTTCAAGCTGAAAAAACCATACCCTGAAGTGAAACAACTATCAGTCAACACACAGGGCAATGCCCTTGGTTGATGTTGCTGTTCATACACTGCCACAGGTGCTTAGAAATTACACTTAGAACTGACATCACAAAGCAAGTCCTTTGAGGATGACTTCTTAAATGGGAGGCAAGGGTTGTTTGTATGTTTGTTTGTTTTTAACGCAACGTATTTGACAGTCAACCATAAAGGAATGACCAGCAACAGTCAGGCAAACTCCACCTTGGTAAGCCATTACTAAGTTCCACCTGCTTGCTTTTGTCTTTCGTCTCAGGAGAGCAGTAGTGTTGAGGATACATATTCTGTAATGAGGGTTAACTTTCACATCTACAGATAACAACTGCTAAGCTTAAAAACATGCATCTGTAACCTGGACTATGTGCCACTTTATAGTGGCCAAAGTACGTAACGAAGGAATCTCAATCTTGTATTCCATGTCTTTCCCAGTCAGACTACCAGAGCTACTCACAGCTACTAGACATTCTTCAACAAATGGCGTCAGCATGTGTGGTCGGATAGTGACCATAATGTCCCTGAAGTCCATAGCTGTGACTCTTCCAGCCTGAGCATTGTCTCGCTGCACAAAAGCTTGTTTTGCATGCTCTAACTGTATCTCCTGAAAATACACAGGAAAAAAAAATTAGGTGCAGAATTATTACCTTAACAGATTTATTTAATGCAATCCTACAGAATAGCTCATACTTAACAAAACACAACTACATGTAATCCAATTTTAATTGATATCATATGTATAAGTTTCTGCCTTTTCCATCCGTGACATATATGGCCTCTGTCATTGAGCTCAGTATCTAATACAAAGCCATGACTTCTCTGCTCTGTGGGCATTAGCTCGCGGAATTCAATTAACTGAGAAATGGAGGGCAGGTATCATCAATACACCAGCGGAGGTAATCTCCCATGCACAGACGTCGAAGTGTAGCTCTGAAAATATTCAGAATATTATTGCTTCAGCCATCAGAAGGAAAATAACATCACTTTTTCCTGCTGTGGGTGCATCTTAGTTTATAAATAATAAAATAAATAATAATAAATAATAAATAATTAAAAATCCACCATGTAAACAAGTTCTAGAAAGCATCCCAGTGTAATTTGGTAAACTGCCTTCTCAAACCAAAGTTCAGGATTTTGTTAGCAATGTCCTTTGACAGTGCCCAGTCTCATTTAGTGCTGCCAGCCACCATCAGACTCTCACTGAAAACTTCTCTGCAGGCACTGCCATCACCTCCATTTCATTTTCTCCTTTTGGGTAGTTTTCCCTGAAGGCATGTTGTAAGTCTCATTTGCAGGGCTGTGACTTGTGTAGAATACTGGTTGGTCTGCTTCATGCACTCTGTGAGAGAGTCAGTTGAAGGTGAAAAACTGAAAGAAGTGTTCTTCTGGCCCTCTTTCTTTCCTTGTCTAGTTCACAAGCTGCATTCCTACTCACAATTTATTTAATTTTGTAAAATAACTTCCTCCTTCTTCTGCTGGGCTTTCTTTCCAGTACCTAAAGGAGGCATACAAGAAGGGTGTGGAAAGACTCTTTTCTTTATCTGGGAGTGCAGCGATAGGATTTAAACTAAAAAAGGATAGGTTTAAATTAGCTGTTAGGAAGAATCTCTATGATGGTGGAGAGGCACTGGAATAGGCTGCCTAGAGAAGCTGTGGATGCCCCATCCCTGAAGGTGTTCAAGGCCAGGCTGGATGGGGTTGGAAGTAGATGGGCAAGGGGTTGAGACAGGATGGGCTTTAAGGTCCCTTCCAACACAAACCATGCTATGATTCTGTGATAAAAGTGAGTATTTAGCCAAGCTAAGTTGTATAGGAAGAAGCCTCTTGCATTAGTATGCCTGTGCAGATGTGCAGAGCTGCACATCTTTATGCTCACTCTTACATGATACGTCAAGCCCTGGTCTACTGGTACGGCAGGGCTTGATTTTCACGCCTGTGGAGAGCAGAAAGGGATCTGGGGGTTCTGTTTTGTTGGCAAGTTGAATCTGAGCCAGCAGCGTGCCCTGGCAGCCAAAAGGGGTACCCCGTACCCTGGGGCGCACCACGCCCAGCACTGCCAGCCGGGCAAGGGAAGGGATTGTCCCGCTCTGCTCTGCCTGCTGCAGCCTCACCTCGAGAACTGGGGGCAGGTCTGGGCACCACAATATCGGAAGGACATAAAGTGCTGGAGAGCATCCAAAGGAGGGCTATGAGGATGGTGAAGGGTCTGGAGGGCAAAAGGTATAAGGAACAGCTGAGGTCCCTGGGTTTGTTCAGCCCAGAGCAGAGGAGGCTGAGGGGAGGCCTCATGGCGGCCTACAGCTTCCTCCCAGGGGAGCGGAGGGGCAGGCGCTGAGCTCTGCTCTCTGGGGACAGCGACAGGGCCCGAGGGAATGGCACGGAGCTGGGTCAGGGGAGGGTCAGGCTGGGGGTTAGGAAAAGGTTCTGCACCAGGGGGTGGTGGGCATGGCACAGGCTCCCCAGGGCAGTGGGCACAGCCCCGAGCTGCCGGAGCTCAAGGAGCGTTTGGACACCGCGCTCAGACACAGGGTTTGGGTTTGGGTGTTGCTGTGTGGAGCCAGGAGTTGGACTTGATGATCCTTGTGGGTCCCTTCCATCTCAGGACATTCTATGATTCTATGTGACTATCCAGTTTACTGTGTGTGTCACTGCAGGTCAAAACATGTTCTGTAAAACTCTTTGCTGCTGCTTGAATGAGGACAAAGCAATGATCAGAGATTTCCACAGACACGCTTTAGCCTTGAAAGTATTCCCTCAAAAAAGCATCCCCATCTAAAATGTATCTACAGGAGCAGTTTAATTTAGAACTCCTTGTATCATGATTGAGTAAAATCACCTCTCAATATTTCATCAGCAGTAACAGGTAGAGACCTAACACAAGCATCATCTGTTGCAACCACCTAATAAGCTCAGCTTGTGATTCAAATGTAACTATGGGAGAAGAGAGGGGAGAAAACAGGCTTTAAACCTCTCAAAAATCAGTATCTTTTCCTACTGTGACTTTTGCCCTTTCTTCATAAATTAATGTCAGAATATTGTCTTATTTTACCTTTTAATTAAAAGGAACAATCCTGCACAGATGGTAACTTGATAATACATATCAATGTTTTGTCTAGTTCTAAAAGCTTGCTAAAACCAGAGTTACATGTTGGTGATGTAGTTTGACTTACCAATCAGTATTTCTCTACCTAATGGAAGGACACAAATCATTGCCACGTCCTCCTTTCAATTTCAAGCTTATAAAAGCTTTTTCACCGGAAGTACAGTGAAGTACAGGAAATCTGAACACATTTTCATAACCAGTTACTCAGGAAATGGAATCACAGCAAAAGTATGTCCGTAAGACTAAGCCAAGTCTTGCAGTGGACAATGCACTATCCTACTACTTCCACTGTATTTGATAATACACACATAAAAGTCACATTTAGCCAAGACTCGCACTAGTCAAGCATCACAAGCGTGATGTATTCACAGTGGATATGGTCTCCTGTAAGCTGATATTTACCTCACAACAACATTCAGTGGAACATGGAGTGAAGGGAGAAAGGCAAATCCAACAGGCATAGGACTGGATCCACAGGATGCCTGCAGCCACCACTCACCCTTCCACTCACTCACTCCACACTGCAGCCAACGATGCATGCTGCCATTCAAACCATTTTTGCCTTCTCAATTCAGTCTCCCAGCCTCTCTAATTTTAGTCTTAACTCCTAATTAAAACACTGTACCCTGATCTGAAAGGTATGGTGAAAAGCACCTAATATCTTAGGCAGAAGGTAAAAGGAGGGGAGGAATGGACAGAGGAAGGACTGATCAGTGTTTCAGCAGTGCACTTCGTTCACAGAATTATTCAGAAATTTATGCTTGAAGTGCTTATGGGGGTTATGAGAAGTGCTTACAGGGGTTATAATTTTAAGTATTACAATTTCAGTTCTGTCACGTTTTCCTTACATTACAGCCCCTTATGTGGAGGTGTTACAATTGAGCAATCCAGCTGGATGTAGTCATGTAAGCTCCTGCCTCTTTCCAATTGTGACTATAATATCAACAGAATTTGGAAGCAAGCAATTTGGGGAGGTTTACGGTGGGAGGAACACAGGAACACAAAAACACTTGTCAGCCAGCTTGAGGCAGGCAGCTACTCAGGAGGCACAGAGCTCTGAAGAGGAGAGTTCAGTATAATAACTCTTCCACCCCTCAATACTCACCACCTAGCAGAAGGAAACGTAGGAACAAATGAACAAAAATATGAACAAATTAACAAAAATGTTTGTCATTCAGAGGTAGCATCATCAAAGAAAAATAAATTGAATCTAGCAGAAGGATTACATGGGAAACTGAATGTTGCTTTCTTCTCTCATTATTTTAACCACTGAAATTGCTGGCAGTCCTGCACTGGCAGAATCCAGCACCAAAATGCAGTAAAAACCCCTGGAGGACCACTTGCAAAACACAAGTCCAGCCTGCCACCACCTGTGCACACCAGTCTGCAAGTTTGGAGCCACGCTGGGCCCTGTTGGTAGGACCTGGGGTGAGGGCAATGTCACAGCCACAGAAGGAAAGCAGGGCTTGTCCTTAACATATCTCTGGAACACGTTTCCTGCCATCACCCACATGACTGCGAAAAGGCTGTTAGTACTACAAGCACCCCATCCTTTCCTTGCTTATGTGATTCCTTTCCATTTTCTTGGTGCATGTGGAACTAACTAGGGAGCATTATCCCACTTGCTTAAACTCATGGTGCAGCTCTCTGTTCACATCTTCTCCTTAGTTCAGAAATGGTTTAAGGAGACTGGGAATAGCAAAGACTCATCCCACCTTCACAGTAAGGTAGGGTCTGTTTAAGCCACAGTTATCTGGAGCTGTGCTAAGCATTGTTCTGTTCCAGTTGCACCAAACCAAAGGAAGCACAAGGACCTTCTGTCACACGACATTCCCAAAATGTGAACAACACAGTGATATGACATACGAGAACATTCAGATCATTATATGGAAACAAGACGCAGTCTTAAAACTAAATATCTCATATAAAACCTGTCACAAAACAAAACAGACACATGTCACTTCTCTAATAACCATACATTGTATAACAACACAATAAACTCTTTAAAGTGTTTAGCTCAAAAGAAAGGCTATCTATTCCATCCATCTCTGAGTCTGAAAGTTAAGACACTTCACAGCATGACTGTGTTTCAAAATGAGGCTCAGCAGCTACTAGCAATTTAACAGGGAAATCTGATGAGATATGCTAACACTGCCTATGCTGCGTACATGCAGTAATATAAAAACTGCCACCTTAAAATGAACTGAAAAATAAAGCATTTCGAGATCCTACCCCACCTGCAGTAACGTTTCACCTATTTCTGTCCAATATTGCTTATCTAGACAGATTATATTTAAAAAGAACACAATCCTCACTGCTTTGCAATACAAATTGCACATCCTAAAGAACCTTCTCCAAGTAGACATTTTGTAAACCCAGGTATACTTTAGAAAAGCAGCTCCTCCTTTGATGCTGCAAGTACAAAATTCCTCCAGCTAGAATAAGACTTTGTGAAAAATTAATTTGCACATCATGGCAGGCATGCTGGCACCAGAATGTTCATGAATTATTTTCCATCTAGAGATTTTACCCCAGCTCTCAGTTACAGCTCATTATAAACTTCATTACTTTCCAGCTAGGTAGAAACTTGTATTTGGGTTCCATCCCAATGGATCTAGAAGCCATCAGATGCAGCACAATTCATCCTACTGGAGCAGATCCTGGGGTGTCAATTATAAAGACTGCTACTTCATCAACTATACGCTGGGCATGAATAGATTCCCAGATAATGTGGAAATGGAATTAGCAAGTCCACACATAGGCATACATTAACATCCATTCTGCAGAATAGATTTCGCATGCTGGGAAAGGGGCCAATGTTGCGCTTCACGAAGCAGACTTGCCATTTAAGTGATAATGGAACATGACCATATCCAAACAGATACAGATGTGACTGACATGTAGCAGAGATATCTGAGCTCATTTTAAGCTAGCAAAATTAGAAGCAGGGTCAAACAACACACCTTGAGCTCTGGGTTGATGCAGATAGATTATAATACATATGTTCAGAGGCTATACTTTTGGGCACCTCTCTGTTCGTGTAGACATAAAAGCGATGGCTAGATATAAATATTCAGAAGAGCAAACAAACTCTTCTTATTTAAAGCCAGAAGACATCTGTCCTGTGCATGGATAAAATATACTAATGTTATTTTCCAAGTAGTTTCAGCTTTGCCAGAAGTAATGATTAGCCCAAACACTGCAACAGATAATGAATATGTAACAACTTTATATGGCATAATAGGACCCAACATGAATGAATTTGACTCTATGTGGATTATTTCATTAGAAGTGGCAAATTACATTGTACTTACAAAGCAGTACCTGAAGTGCCTTACAGAACCATCTGGTCCACGTTAAGTTCAATATAAAGAGCATTCATACGTCAGGAATGCAGAGAGGTAATCTGCTATCCACTGTGGTCTCCTGCTGTCTCAGGTCCAAGGTCTAGACATCAGAACAAGGGGACTGACTCATGCACAGGCAGAATGTCAGAAGGAAAGGCTGAATACCAAAGGTTACAGAACTTAAAGGAAGATTTATATACCTGTGAACACTAACTCTCCAGTTTATGCTGAGAGTAATTTCTGTGCACAAACTTCACTGCACTGCAAAGCAAGAGTCAATGAGGAAACTCACATTTCAAAGACTGACAGTTCTAGAAAATCAGTAAATAGGTGGACCCAACTACCGTGACTGACTGAGCATCCTAACAAAGTGTATTGATAATGGATAACTTTGTTTCAGCGGTTTTAGGACAATTAACTAGCTTGAAAGGCCCTGCTGTCTGCACTAGTGCTGAGGTCAACTTTATTAGCAGCCTTAGAACTTTTCCTGAACTCATCTCACCTCTTCAGAGGACACACAGAATTGCCAATCTTACTGTCTGTGTTTATGCTTACCCTCCCTCTTCACGCTGCATGTGGAACATGACCAAAAGGGCTGTTTGGCTCATGAGGACCACTGATGTGTTCCACCACAGCCTTTTACTCCGCAGGACTACATAGCTAACACACACTTTTGCAGTAAAGCTGGTTCAAAAGTTTTAACAAATAAAAGACACACCAAAATCAAATACAATTCTCCCCAGAAAATGATCACATCTGAGAGGATCACTCCTCCACAGGATTGAAAAGGCTAGTAGTTAGGACTCAGATCCAAAGCTACATGACTCATTCCTCAGCTGCTGCTTTTCCCAATTCAAAGAAACATGGAAGAACCCACAGACACAAAGAAAGAACCCAAATCTTTGAAACATCCAGCCATGAAGTTCCATGCTGTTTAAGGTCAGTGGCTCTGAAACCCTTGTGTGTGTGTGTGAGTTAAGGCTGATTGTAATCCACCCAAATCAAGATGTATATCCAGGGCTCATTCTATATGGAAGGAGGTAGTGGAACACCAAATCATGTGTCCATAGAGGGTTTTTTTTTCTAATAAAGCATTGTATTTCCTCTTTTATCCAACAGAGGTTCTAGTTCACAATTCTGCCACAGAACTGGTCTACATCTTAGCTACTTAGGAGTTGCAACAGTCAATACAAAACCTAAGGGAATACTATTTAATCAATCATGTGATACCTGACGTCCTCTTCATACAAAGTTAATTAGGCTCTGTTCTACAAAGTCAATTTGAAACATTTGTCTCAATAGCATTAGCTTAATTATTCCTCATCAAAATGATACCACCCCCTACTGTGAACTAACATACTTGTGTAAACAAGAAAAAAAGAAACCTTGCCGTCTTCAAGCAGTTTCCCATTTTAAAACTCTCTAGTGTAAATACTAATACAGGCATTAAGTATTCAGAAGGAATACAAATAAGAATCTCACATTTCACCACTTCAAGAATCACTTTTCCTACTACAGAGTATTTTTAACAGTTGTGCTGAAATGCAGATAATCTGTTTATTTCTTTATTAGCACAATATTTTGCTTTCTCTAACAGAGTATCACAAAGTGTGAGTAGCCAAGAATTCCTTGTAAAAGAAAGATGGTATTTTATTCTCTATATATCACAAGAAAAACTAAGAAATGTTTCCCTATCTTAAATTGAAAACAGGTCAAAAGGAAAGAAGTGTATGGAAAGGGTTTGCACCAAAACATCATCTGATTGGATATCAGAACTGAATTAAATATGAAGTCGGTAAACATGCTATTTACAGACAGAAGTATTTCTTAATTACCAGTCAACTGGGTCTAAAATGTTCAACACTTTTATTTAACATCCTTTGACTCATGCAATATAGGAAATTTTCAAAAGTTGAGGAGTAGGATTTTGATATTACGCCTCTATCTACATGACTTTCTGCACCCAGGTGCCAAAAAACAAACCAAAACAAAACTGCTAGCAAAAATCAGCTACTTTACCACTAGCTTACCCTATTTATCAACAATATGAAAGTTCATCACTTCAACTTTGAAAGCCCACACAGTCTTTCTTGCAGCCTTCCTACCAGCACAGTACTTTACAATCTCTGAATCTCATTAATTTTGACAAACTGTACTGTAATAGACCCACCAGTAAAAACTGGGTGAACTCCGCATACGTTAGGTGTCTTTTTCTGTCCTTTCCAAAATGCAGCTGTACAAACTCTGAATTCCAGTTAAATGGAATGTGCTGATGAATCGTGGTCTGGCCAAAAACTTGCTTAGCATCCTCTGAGAAGAGAAGAAAATTGTTAATTTAATAATAAGACAAAATAACAGTAGTGATGAGCATACATTTATACAAGCAAAACAAATATGTTATTTTCTAACAGGAAAGCAGTATTGTTCATATAAATCAGTAACATGCTGTAAAGCAAATAAAGTTTTTTTCTTAACCAAGATCATAATAAATTAGAACACCTTCACAAATACAGTCTCTTGGAAAATTTTATTTGTGGACTTTAGTGTTTGACTATAAGAGACTAAACCAGGTACTCCAAGTTTCAAAGTGAAGCAAGAAAGGATTAAAATTAAAAGACAATTTACAAAGAGTTGAATTTTCAGCATAATCTTTTCAGACTGCTAACAATGAAAGTTTCATGTCACTACAATTCAGGCTTTTGTATTATTCTAAGAGTTCTCCACATTCAAACATATCAGATACAAAAATACCAGTATTTCAAGACCTCCTTTTCTGTAGCTACCTTACAGGAACAGCTGCATGCAGGGCATCGGTTTGAGGGACATGGCAGATAGAAGACAATTGTATCACAACCTCCAACAAAAAGCAGACTTGAACAGTCTCTGCTTTGCTACGGGGTGACAGGGTGAAAAGGTTTGTTTAATCACACCTACATGAAAGGTTGATAGTTCAGTTCAGTTTAGTAACCCTAACTGACCATCAGTTATTATGGGCTTGGCAGACTTTCCGGTAGTATATGGCATTTTTGGTGAACAAATACTATTCCAAACACACCAATTTGTATAATCAATAATAAGGACAATACGTTCCTGGAATTGAACTGTACATATTTTAACTAACAGAAACAGCAGCTAGATCTGAGGAAGGACTTGTCTTCAAGTCTTCTAGGTCTCTCACACGAGAAAGCCCACTTCAATGCAAGAGCAGAAGTCATTTCAGCCAAAAATACACAGCAAACATCTCCCAAAGACAAGCTCAAAGCCAGAGGTTCCCAGCTGCTGCACACCTTGCTAACGTCTACACGAGCCCTCTAGCAAAGGCAGCCAGGAGCCAGCTCTTATCTCCTGCAGGCTCCCGCAGGCATGGAGAGGTGGCTCCCAAGAGACACTCCTCACCCGCGGGTAGGGCCATGAGGTGTCTTCCTACTCCCTTCACACTTTGCAGAAGACCAGAAACCCAGACTCTCGGCTCCTGTCTGTCTGTGAGCAGCAGAGCTGGAAGCCAGTTCCCAGGCGTGACCAGGGCCTGGAGGCAAGGAAAGCAACACGGCTTTGTGCAGGCCTGCCTGCAGAAGAAGCTGGAAGCCACCTCCTTAAAGCCAGCTCCCCTCAAGGCTCAGGAGCTGTCTTTCAGCTCCACAAGCACAGCAGGAGCCAACTCCTTGCGGCCATGAGGTCTTGTCTCCTGCACAGTGTGAGTTCTGGCTTCTGGCTCTGTCAGTGCCAGTCAGGCACCGCAGCTCTGCCAGCTTGAGGAAACTAGGCCACTTGCCCACTTTCAGCCAAGGAAGCAGGAAAAAGTGAGAGTCAGGACAGAATGGCTAAGAGACAGGAAGCTGTCAGTAAGTGCTTAAGTTAACCAAGGACAGAGTCATAGGAACAAAATGGTTCTGAGGTGGTGAAAGAGGCAGGGATCCTGCCGCATAGGCCTCCCACCGCACACAGACCCAAACTCACTGCAGCTGGTACCACCTGCTAGGAGAGCTTCTTCTAAAGCAAGCGGGCTGCTTATTTTCTGGGATTCATGGAGAGAGTATAGATGATATAGTAGACCTCTTCATACCTCAAAAAGTCAACAGTTTCGTCTTTAAAAACAAATCATCCACTGAACCCTGGGATCAGCGGTTAAAGAAGTTGTATTTAACTAAAGAACAGAAAGACTGACCCTTGTTAACCTCAAATTCTTAAAATTCAAATCTTCAGGCCCTAATGTCCTATGAGAATTTTCTCCAAGCAACTTGAGAGAGTGCCCGTAGGACAGCATTGTTCATTTGTGTCTTCAAGATCCATTACAACAGGCTTGGATCTCGTCAGCCAGCATTCTCTAGGGGCAAAATTCTACCTCTCAAGGCAACTGTGAGGAAAAGTCAATCAGTTCAGAGTGAGGTCCTGTCCCCCTACTGAAAGCCTTTTATTTAGAATGCTTCCTACTGACAGATCCTAAAGCAGAAGTCACATATTGTTGGAGACTACCCTCCTGCTTTCTGCTGGTCTTCCTCCCCCGACCTTTAAAGAAAGGAACCTGCATGAAGAAGGCAGCCTATTTTGCCCACAAACAAAAGGAAAGTCCTCTCTTCCTGCTAGTGAGCACTCTGCTTTTCCAGAGGAATGTAGTACACATTTAGATGCCTGTCTCCTGCACAGCATTCAGATGCTTCCCTCCCATCCCATCTCCTGAATTTACCTAGAAAAAGACATTGATTCTGTTTGCATGAGTTTAGAAACAGGTTGTCATTTACAAAAAGCTAGGTTTGGTTGGACTCCAGACTTGCCTTTGTCAAAAAAAAAAAAAGAAGTTCTTTATAACTTAATGTGAGATAGGAAAACCTTAGCCAATACAAAAAGCAGTCTCAAACTCCTTTTGATGAGACCAGGCAATCTTTACTTCAACTTGTTAACATATGAAAATTATTGTCATGTGATTACGTCACTGTAATTTTATTTTGATTAGTTATCACACACAGGCTACATTCCAAGTACAACCTATCTTGCTCCCCCAGCTCTGTGCCTTATAAACACTCCTTAGCTGTTAGCCTACAAGAAATTCCAGCTCAACAAAATCAAGCAATAAAAAGTGAAAAAATTGCAATTTATGACTAAAAAAAAAAAAAACCTTTTAATATTAGCACTACAAATGGCAAAAGGAACCTACAGCAAAGGAATTTAAAACCTGATTAAGTTTGCTAGATATGTATAAAGATCTATATCCAGGGCATTTGAACCCCTCTTGCCTGTTTTACATATTAAAAGTTACATGCATGCCTCAGAAGTTCATGTAAATACAAATATTCCTCCAGACAGTCCAAATTTGAAAAGACATGAACTATCATCAGTTAACAAGTGTTCCACATGCACCCTTCAAACCCTTCTGGCAGTTAAGGCTTCCATATTCATCACATTTAAGGGCCTGAAGAGGGACACATGAGCATTGTAGCTACAAGTTGGATTCACGAGCAAAATGAATGCAAGGAGTGTTGAACATCTTTTTTGTGTAAAGATATATGAATTTTTAAACTTAAACGTGAAAATCTCCATCATTCTGCTCACACAAAGGTGATATCTTTATAAAACCATGTTTTGTTAATGTGGAGCACTTCTGATCTTACATTTGGAAATAGTTTCCTTTAAGTAGCTGAAAAAGTGTAATTGTTTTATTACAAAGTCATTTAGAATAAATCTTCACTTGGAAGCAAAGATAAAGAGGGAAACCCAGTTGGTCATATTAACCCATTCACAGGCATCTATTTCACCATCATGACTAGGAAACCCCACAAAATTGTCAATTGCCAAGTAAAACCTGACCTAAAGCCCAGTGGAGATGAAAACAAAATGACTTCTGCAGGCTTTGCACTGGGTCCTCACCGACCATTTGAAACTACACTCTTCCATAAGGTTGAGTCCACCACCAGGTTCTGCAGCCTGTTCCCCCTGCCCCACTCATGAGCACCAGGATCAGGGTCTGAGTAAAGACCTGTGGGGGAAAGAAGTGGGAGAAGCCTCATATCTCAGGCACTTGGTTCTTACCTGGGCTACCCCACAAGGACACTTCTGCCTGCCCGTCCCCCTTGGTGACCCTGATCTGCTGACACTTTCCAAGGCCTGTCCGTGAACCTGCCTCATTGTCGGCTTGTCTGGTGATCGCTGGACTCTCAGCTGACTTTGGTCATTGCCACCAGTCCTGCTCTGCTGTCCTTGCTCAGGCAGCATGGAGGCTGTGCCCCCAGTGCTGAGGTCTCTGCGCGTGACTGCCTCTGTCCTCTTGTCACATTCATTTGGCTGCAAGCTCACCTGCCTTGGGGAGCAGCTGCCCTTGCTGCTCCTGGCAACTACAAAAAAAGTATGATGAACTTGTGCAAAAGCATGTGTGTACACACACAAGTACACATGTATGCTAAAAACACTCACACAGTAATATTTTGTATTATCTTATTTTACTGAAATTGTTGGGTTTTATCCAAGGTTTGGGTTGGCTTTTTTTTTTTTTTTCCCCTCTCTCTTGTTTACTGTTGTGAACTTCGAACATGCAGCACAGAGTTTATTTCCATCTTGCCATGGTCTGGTACTAAGACTATTCTATAATTACGATTTTTTATTTTAGAAAACACATACTCACATCACATCCGCTCAGATGAGATGTGAAATAATAATTTCCTTATGGGTGGTCCATCCCCATTTACCCAGAAGAGGTACAACACTCTGGAAGTGCCACAATCACCTTCTTGATCTCCCTGCTGCTTTGTCATGGAAATAGGTTGAAATAGTTTTATACCTGGCATGCTGTAATTAAATAATACATTGGAATAGCTTTATTACCGTGGATTGCAAAGGAAAAGTATTCCTCCCTCCAACTTCCCTTGGCAAAGAAATAAGAGCAGGAACAGCTGTCACAGCCACCTATTTCCACAGGTTAGGAGCCCTGGAGTAATACAGTAATGCTGTGTTTTTCTGCTTCTCAATTCCCCGCAAAACATGGACAACCACCTATTTTGTAATCCTGAATCAAAACAATTAAATTAGGTTCTTTCCTTCTTAAAGTTCTGCTAGGAGGGTATCTGGTAGAATTTTCAAGGTGAAGCTGGCCCAGTAGAAACTGAGCACATAATTTGAAGATAATGGGATTGTACTATATGACTCAAGAAGGGTGGGGGGTTAATCTGAAAAAAGATAGCAGCTTAGGTCAGTGCAATTTATCTGCACTCTGTCATGTAGCACTACTCCTGCTTTAAAAGAGTCATTCAAAAGAGTGTAAAAGCTTCCATTAATGCACCCTGGCTATTTAGACTAAGATCAACTTCACCTGCATCTGAAAAGTGCGGCTGTACATATACATTTGCATATAAACATCAAAAAAAAAAAAAAAAAAAAAAAACTCAACGGAATTCACTTATTTTGTTAAATGTGTACGTGCTAGCTTATTTTTTTTTTTAATAGTTACTCCAAATTCAGATAACATCTCCAAAGACAAAATTAAACTCAGATAATAAAAATGGCAATTTTAACAAATAGGTATGTTGAGCTAGTCCAGCTGCAGGCTAGTGCTGAATTGTAATGCACACGCAGGGGTTTTGCTGCTTAAAAAAGGCAGTGCTGCTTCTATGTAACCAAAGCTGCCATATCACATTCAATGTCCCTATATTTCCACATGATAAGTGAAATCATTATCTGAACTCACTTCTGTTATCTTTATCGTGGAGATGTTAAAAACACCAGACTTTCAGAATTCACACAGACTCAACAGCTTTCTTGACACTGGCAGGGCTGACTTTTCTGTAGCTGTCCAGAAATACAAATTTACTTCAGAGTTCACAGTTGTTTCCTACAGCAGTTTAATACACCAACCAAAGCGATAAAAGCAAACTCCTGGCTCAGAGAAATTACCCTAAGAGTATAAAATTTATTACACTTTACACTCCCATACAGAGGTGAGAGATCTATTTCTTTAACAGCTATTTTGCTTAGATAGATGGTATTAAAAAGATCACTTTCTTGCAAAGCATTAACATACATTTTCCCCACTTAAATACTTCAATTTCAAATGCACCACAAAATGTACTCCCACAACAGTACTGTATTAGTATAAAACTATTTTAGTTCAATTAAAATGTCTAACTATCTATCCCCAAACCTACCTAAACTGTAATTTTCACTTTGAGCACTTCCAACATGTTCTCAGTTTTGTTTTCTTTTATCAGCTTATCAAATCAGGTCCTGCATTCCAAATGTTGGAAAAAAATAGTCATTAACTGCTAGGTAACAGCAGATTTTCCAATTTAGAAAACTGAAGCACACACACTCTGAAAGCACGTGTATTTTGCCATCAGAAATTTTGTGTTAAAATGTGTTCTAACAAAATACCTCACTAGCTCTTAGGGCCTGCCTAAGTTTTTGCTTTCTAATTTGTAATTCTAGGACAACTTGAAAAGAGGATAGAAAATTATAAAACAAATAAAATCAAGCTTAAAATAGTACACTTATGCTGCCACTGTTTAAATATATTCTGGCATGGAAGCTTCTGGTTCCTTTCCAAATGCTGCCTAGTAATCATGTTGTGTTTTTTTCCCCCACAGCACATATAGCTGCATGAAAGACGGATAACCCTGAGCTTCCCCTTAACCAAAGAGTGACCTCACAGAGTTGAGATTTACTCTCAAATTGCCTTCTTCCCACCTTTTCCATACCTATTTTTTTCTTGTTAAGTAGCGTGAAGTAACAGCAGAAAGCACAATATTTTAGCCATTTGAGCATACAGTATTTTTGAATTACCCTACCAACTGGAAGTGCTCTCTGTTACTTCTGTCTTTTAAAATTGAAGCCATTATAGTCAATTGTGCAAATCTACAGTTAGCCTTTCATAAAAAGTGAATTTTTGACCCACTGAACTGGAACAGCTTTTGAGCAGTTCCTCTGTCTCTGAGAAGATAGCATACAATCCATGCATGTCAATCTGAACTTGTGCTTCTGCATTCAGTTGTTCAGGAAATACTCCTCAAAAGTAATTCAAAAAGTAAAAAAGTTCCAAAAAATCATGGTCCTGTTTTTTTTGTTGTTGTAGTCTTTTTTGTTTGTTTGTTTGCTTTACTTTGGAATGCAAATGCATCATTTTAAGAAGTGCAATAATGCTCAAAAACTGGTTGCCACCACAATAGTTTATCACATCCAGGCAACATAAACATCCGGAGCAAATCAATGGAAAGCAAAAGCTTATGATGGATCCTAGGATGCCCCTGTAAAATGAACTGGTTGACTCAGCACACCTCCAGGCAGGAAGGAGACTGTACTGAGGCAGCACCAGCTGGAGTGTCAGGACCCTTAGTGGCATTCATAGCAGGGAAGAGAAGCAGGAGGATGGAGACTTCACTGGAAGCGACTGCTTTCACTCAGACATGAAACAAACACTTTGTGGTTTAAAGAAGCAAGAAAGGCTTTATAGCACATGTTGTAGGAAAAGGTGAGATTAAGAACAGTGTTACTAACCACATGTCCTTCAACTGTGTTAAGCAGACTTTAAAGACGACAAACAGACAAACAAACAGACAAAAAGCCCCCAGAAAAACAAGAAGTCTGGTACAAATTCTAATACAAATTTCAGTATCATTCCCCCTTTTAGAAGAGACATGCTAGCTACTGAACAGAATTCATTGGTTATAACTTTATTGCCATATCCAAACTTTCCAACAAGGGCAGAGCAGTGTTACAGGGTAAAGCTACTTTAATGAAAACATTATCATTGTGAACATGCCTCTGTCTTTGTGATGTTTGCCTAAGCATGAGATTCACCACCAGCTCCACATTTCACCTCTCTCTGCATTTACCTTCTTAGCCTCCCCCTGTTCTGGTTTGCGCTCATCACTTCAAAAACTATGCACACGCTTCCTCACAGTATACACATACATATGGTGTCCAGTTCAGCTTGGCCGTGATTTCTGACTGAGATGAGCACATCTATTACCTCTGCTAAATATTGAAAACATCCAGAAGAGAGGCTCTTTTCAAGAGTACTGTAACTCTCAGCAGTTAAGATTCTGGATCCAAGCTTGTCTGCTTCTATCCTCCTTGGATGCCAAAGGGAAATAACATGAATTTAAACACCGAGTATTACATATTTGGTTTACAGAAAAGGTTTTTAACATCTTTTTCAAGATGCATACCACTAAAAATATTTCTGCTGGAGCTGTGGACATCCATAACTTCAGCTTATTGGCAACAACTTTACATCTCTTTGTTACCTTTCCTGGCACCCTTAGAAGTGAGTGACAAACTGTCAGGGCCCAAAGACCACAGGCTTGGAAAGCAACAGGCCCCATGAGGGCATAAAAACTAAACTTGCCCCTTTTGCCCTGAGTAATAATTAAAAAAAAAAAAAAAATCATTTCCACCAAGGTAAACATAATATACTTAATAACTAAAATAGAATATCATTTTTATCTTCTCTATGCATCTCTCTAGCAGCAAGAAGGTTGGGGTTGATGCATACAACGCACGAAGACAGGATGAAGGAAGGGGGTTTTCTAAGCCAGAGGGAGGGCAGGCTAAGGGAGGACCTGGGTCTGCAGCTACCCGAAACGAAGGTGTAGAGAACACGGTGATGCACAGTGGGAGTACAAAAAGCAATGGATGCCAGCTGGAGCATGGACAATCCCAACCAGAAATCATGAACTTTTTTTTCCCCCCATCATGATGGTCATGCTTGCTCACAGAAACTGCAGAGTCCATCCTCAGAGACATTTAAAACCTCCATTGGACACAGCCCTCAGAGCAAGCTGGCCTTGCTGGCCCCGCAGAGGGCTGCCACTGTCCCTTCCAACCTAAACTGGTTAGTGATTCTGTGATCATTCCTGCTCTTTTGCTACTGAAGGAGAGGTATGCTCAGTCTGCCATTTGTCAATAGGCAACTTTAATTTACACCAAACAAGCAAAACAAAATGAAAACAACAAAGATCAAACTAAAACACCACATTTCAGTTCTGGGTCATTCAGAAACTCAGTTGTATCTCCCAGACCCAGTGAAACACGACTGCCTAGAAGGATGGAGCTTATAACACTTACAAAGACAGATTCACTTTGTGACTAAACGTGCTGTGTTTTACTTAAGATGCCTTCATGAAAGTTACATAACATTTTAGGTAAAAGAAAAAAAACTAATAGGAGAAACTTGCGAAGTTGACATGAGTTTAGAAAGGAAATTCTACTAAAACAATGTCAAATAGACTTCAGAAGTTGTTTTTAAAGAAAAATACATATATTTGCAAGTCTTCCTTACATCCTCTTTTTATTAAAACTAGCCATTACTTGTGCAAAATCCAAGAGAAACAACAAAATGTCTTAGAGACTAAACACATCTTGCACTTGTAATGCTGCTGTTGGGATCATCATAGATCGGCAACTGCCTGTTATAAACCAACAGATGTTTCACTATGTCGTGTGAGCTAGCACATCATGAGCTACAAAAGGTTTCCAACCAATTTGAACCAGCAAGTGAAACTTCACCGAGAACTATTGAATTTATCAAATGATCAACGCCTAGAGCCTCAGCAATTTATGTCGGTAATTCAGCTTTAGCTTTTCCTTGCTTTACATGGTTTTGAGTGTACTGGGCTGGGCATCAGTAGGTATTGTATAAGAAATCATAAATCCCATAAGAGGAGCCACGTCAGGCCAAGTAAAGCATAAAATATCCTCTGTAACAAAAGCAAGCTTGCTCACAAGGCCTGAACCTAACCTTCTGGTTAGGAAAGCAAACACTCTTGTAATAATTCTTAGCGTATTGAATGAGTGTCAGAGTGTTATCACAGAGCAAGAGCTCTGAAGCTCATCACAACTGCTGTACAGGCATTTGGTTAAGAGCTAGGTGTTTTCAGAAAGTTTACAAACAAGTGTTCAGGCAATTCCAGTAACAGATAAGCAAACAGGAGTGCTTAGTAAGATGCATCATTAATTCTTGTGTTCATCTAAGAAACACGTACTGCTATAATTAATAACAGAAGCAGAGATCCACAATTGCTGCTGTCTACACGTAAATAGAGTTCTGTTTTGAGACAAAAACAGATACATCGCTCAACTCTGCTTTTTTGTTTTTGTTTTTGTTTTTTCTCTGGGGAGTGGTTTTTGTTTTCCTTTTTTAATGAAAAGACTAACTTGTTTTACAGCACAGACATATTTCCCAGAGCAGCATAGAAATGCATCCATTTTGAGACAGCTTCAGGCTGAATTATAAGACTTCAGAAGAAAAAAAAAATAAATAGAAAAGCACATACTATACCATAGCTACATTTCAATAATTACAACAAAGTTTGGTGGGAAAATCTACTTCCAAACAAATCAATGAAAACCTTTAAAGCCAGGTTCAGTGCTGGTTATCAGCACAGACTTAGGCAATCACTCTTCTTTTTCTACCTTTCCTTTCTCTATGAGAAAAAACAATGTGGACAATGTTCATTTTGCTCTTCATTAGGGCTACAAGAACCTGCATATGAAAAATAAAGTTCCAGTCCAGGGATATCACTGCAGTGTTACTCATAGCTCAGGGCTATTAGCTCCCATCATTTCATTTATCTACCCAAAATTAAAGATGGTTAAGACAACTCAGTTTTTAAACACTGACTTTTTTACCCAACCATCTCACTTTTTTTTTTTTTTTTAATGCCATCTAGTAAAGAATTTCAAAGGGCTCTGCTTCTTTAATGAGGCATTAAAATACAGTCATACGACAAAAAAGCAACTCTACTAAGTCTCTTAAACCCCTGGACTTATATTATCAGCTTTTATGTGCCTGTCAACACTCAACAGTAAGAAGCAACGGTTTGCTCTTTGCCTTGAATTTAAAAGCCAGCTAAACTTCCTCCCACTTTCCTGCTGAGAGCTTTAACTCCTTGCAAACTGTCAAAGCTTTGACACTTCAGCAGCAGATAAATCTACAACATGATGCAACAGCCAGGTGTAGTCTCAGTCAGCCACTGGCCACTAATTTACTACTGGCCATTCTGTTCCTCTCGCAAAAATAATGACTAGAAATACTTTCCAGCCCCCCCTCCACCACCACACACACACCTCAGGCAGATCAGTCCTCTTAACCAGATGCCAGCTCTGCCAAAAGTACTAGATACAGTTAACTTGTAACTTGAAAGAACCGAAACACTGAACATTGTAGGGATGTTAAGGCAGAGATATAATGCAAAGAAATTTCCAGCCCAGAAGCAAAGGTAGGAATGCAGTATTTTTCAGTAGAAGTACAAAGTATTAAACACTAAAATTTCTTTACCCAGAACACTTCCCTAAGTATCTACAGCCTGGATGTGGCATTCAGTATAAAAGCTCATTGACGCAAAACCCATTATTAATTTGTTTCACAGAGGTGCCAAGCTAAGTGCACCTGTGGAATACTATCAACTGGATGACTTGCTTAGTAGAAAATTTGAAATTCACAGTTGGGAAGCCCTATATTCCATTCAGCGTAAGCTAAAATATTTACACCACTATCTCAGGATACAGAAAAACAACGACTGCACAGATAAGCCATGCTGTTTCTTTACAACAGTAAAATGAGATACACACTTAGAAGGGGATCCTTGAGATACTACATGTAACAGCAGCATAGTGAAAAATGATCCTTTCCCTTCTCCTTTTCCTTTCACAATGTAATTCCACAGTGTGTAAAACCCCCTATTTAAGTCTCCCCTTGGTAAGGACTTGATCCCACTCTCATTCAAGTTTACGGAAAAAGATCTCATAATTAACCTCAAAAATGCATGACTGAGACACTCAGGGACAAAGTTAAAGGACAGCCTTGTAATCATTTATTTGTGAAAATATTAGTTATTTTTCATAATAGAGAGGGGGAAAAAAAAGCATCTTCCTTACAATAAAAAACATATCCTAGCTTTATCTAAAGGTCAACTGGTTTTGCTGAGAATGCACAACACTGAGCTCTTACATTCTACCCACTCCAGGCTTTTTCTGGGGTGGAAGGTACCATGCAGAAGTTACAAATGCTTTTATTACTTCAAAGTGGGAGAGGAAGGAATTAAAAAAAAANCGTTCTGCCAACATCAGCATGCTTCCTCTTTCAAATACCTTAAATACAGCCTGGCATAAAAGCTTCTGTCATCACTAAAAAGACTTCAGTCAGCTTCAAATGCCAAACAAATCCCTTGACTCACTGTGTCTAACCCCCAAGGGAAGCATTTGCCAGCAGGAAAAATATGAACAAGAATGCCAAAAGTTAAAAAGTTAAGTTGGACTGATTCAGCACTCAGATCAAACAGCTACAGCCCTTCCTAGATTAGCAAGTGCTCCAAGCAACTGGGGGCTCTGACGCAGACAAGAACCTGCACATCACAGGCATTCCAGGAACCCTGGTTTGCCTGCGCTGGAACAAAACCATTGCTAAATACGTGCACCCTCCTGATTTAAAAGCATGCCATCTCTCGTTGTCTCTCTGTCCATACACATGAACAATACTGTTAGGCATAAAATACCTCCTTCATCAAGGTTATTAAGATCAGCAGAATTTTTTCCTGAAATTCCTTCAAATCCTCTAGCATCCACAGTAATTTTTTAAAAGCTGTTCTAACAAGCAGTATTGCACAGGAAAGACATCTTCTTTAACAAACCCCACAAACAACAAAAATAATGAAAAATCAAAATAGACACAAGAAGAGACAGTGCCGCCACTTCTAAGGCAGATTTTTGGAAATGGAAGAAGGAAGTTCATGATGCTTCAAGCAACAGCAGCAAGAGATCTTACCGGTTTAAATGAACTGGGAAGAGCTTTTTTTCAAACTAAGTGTTAAGTAGATGTGGGCAGTACCAGCAAAACACAAAGGGCACACAAATCATATAGGGGAAGATGGGAAAGACAAAGAGTCACCACCATCCAGCTTCCTTTTATTTAAAGCCGTTTAATAACAAACTAATAAAGCCTGAGACAGATGGATAACCCCATTCAAATGTAACAGATTAGAAATAGCAACTTTATCCAACATAAATACCTAGGATAAAAAAGCTCTCCATACTTTTTGAAGTGCAGTTCAATGTCTGAAGTTACTGAAGACTGCTAATTTCTGAATATTTCTTCCACACATAATGCTCCTTGTCCCTAGGTAGGTAGCAGATAGTCCTGCAGATATCAAAAATTGTCTCTATGGTGTCTAGAAATAAACAGCCCCCATAATCATGTTTTAAACTGGCCTGGGTGTGTCATATCATCTGTGCAAATGCCACACCTCTAACGCATAGCTGAATTTTCTGTGGGACAATGTATTTATTACTGAAAAATCTCACAGAAGCAAATTTAAAGCCTTCACAGGGAGTCAGCTTGCACATAGCCAATTTAAACAAAAAATAATTCAGGGTAATTTCAGACTCAACATTCGCCCAAGTCCTCTGGCAACTTTTTTGTGGTTTTACAATCATTTCCTATAGCCACCTAGGAGAAGTGACCAATTCTCCATAGAAAAACATGCAGATGGACCTTGACATCATATTATACACATGGGTTATTTTAAAAAATGCAGCCAGAAGGCTACTTGGTGCTAGCAGAGTTCTATTACCCATCACTGTGTTTCCTATGGTAACAGAAGGTAAAATAGTTTGGCCTAAGTAGGGGTTTTTAAATGGAGAGTGTAGATTTAAGACCATTCTTACCAAAAGTAACTTCTCCTTTGCCAGTCTTGTCAAACAGCTGAAAGGCTACTATGAACAACGCATCTGGAGCACACAGGACTGATTCAAACGCCACAAACTCTTGAAAGGATATCAACCTAAAGGAGGAAGGAAAAGGCAAGAGCCATGAAACCACCTGCTCGCAGAAAACTGAAATAAAATATAACACATACTACGCAAAAGAATTCCAAACACAACAAGAATGCAAACATTGTCATCAGCAGGGATTAAAACTTCTCCTAAAATGCCTCATCACCAACACTGTTAGCAGCCCTCTGCACTGCTAGATGGAGATGACTTGGATGCTCAGCAAGTCACAACGGAACACCAAAGAAGCCCAGCACTCAGTGTGGCCACTCACGGCAGTGTTCATGTCTAACTGAAGTGCCCTCTGGGGAGCCCACCTCCCTCCATGGGCAGGACATGAACAACCTCCCTCAAGGCTCAGTACTTAAGGCTTCTGGAAAGCTAACCCATTCATGACCTACATGACGCCACTCACTTCTGAAGATGCTGATCAGGGTATGCTCTGTTTGCTAGCAACTTATTAGTCACCCCTCACAGCCCTAAGAACTGCAAGTTGAGTCACAGCTCTTCAAGCTGCAGTCTGCGCATTCTTCCTCCGCCCAAGAGCACTTCATTCAAATTCATCATTATAGCCAGGTTCCCAATACACGAGTGCATTAGCAGAGCAGATAAAAGCAGAGGTGCCTTTCACTAAGACAGTTAATAACCAGCAATATATAATTATACAACTTGGCATTGTTTCCAGCAGTAGACTTGATACAGGAAGGCCTTGAGCAGTTTTAATTTCTCCAGGTCACGCCCAGAAGCTTAAATGGAGACCAAACTCCTTTTCTTAAAGGGACAAAGGCTAACCATCCTTCCATTCTGCTCCTTCTTTAATGACTAGGTTGCACAGTTTAAAATCATCTTCAAATGTGTGGCTGCAGGGCCTGCTGGCAGTCTGGGAGGTTTAGGGTTGCCCTCTCTCCAGGCTGGTTCTATGGCAGCGTAGCAAGCGCGTAGCTTTAATGGCTTCACACGGCAGCACCTGGGGAACGAAGGTTTACTTCTGAGATGTATGAAACTCTGTGTAACAATCCATAAGAAACACGCACAAGGATAAGAACTTTATTATTATTATTATTGTTATTCAGAAACAAACTACAGCCTTAGGACTTCTACTCAAAATGACGCTGAAGTTGGTTCAGCGAGAACTTCCACCCAGTACGCAGCAACAGGGAAGAACGATGTGTTTGAAGAGGCTTGAAAAGGCATCCATCCCATCGAGTTACGAACACCCATGACTGCAGAGCAATTTCCAGTCACCCTGTCTGAAGGGATTTATTTTTTAAGTCACAAAGAAGTGTGCTTGCTGACAGCAACCAAACATCCACGGGGATGTTTCCATAAAGAACATAAAAATACGTACAAGATGAATACTATAAAATGGGTACCATCAAAAAAAGCTTGGTGTAGAAAAGGTCAAACAAGCTGTTCTACTTTACCTCCCTCAATACACACACACTAAATAAAAATGAAAGAAAACATATGCAGAGTCAGAAATATTCTAACAAATAATTAGCTTTGGGAATTTGCCACCATAGGTTATTATGTAGCAAGAAAAATAAATAAAAAGAAATCTCCTCAGGTATTCTTAATATTAAATTCACAACTGATGATGGCAGTAAACATATAATCATGCTTTAAGTCCCACTGGCAAAGAGGCCAATGACTTGCTACATCACACCTGCAGGCCGCTAAGTCATGCGGACAATCCTCAAATAAGAGAAAGCTCCCANAAAGGAGAAAAAAAAAAAGCAACACTGCATTCAAATTTAAACCTATATATCACAACGTACATCGTTCTGCCTTTACAAACATTTGCTGTTACTGTGTGACTTGGAGGTTATAAAAGCTCTTTATTATCCACTATTATTTGTTACATACCTGACAACTTCCACAACAGTAAACAGATATAAAGCACTGAATGCTTCTGTCCCAAAGATTATGAACAAAATAGCAGGCAACTAGACTCCAGAAGAGGATTGTTTAGAATTTAAAATATCTGCCAGCACTGATTTGATAAAGCTGCTTTTGTGTGAAACAACAACCAGCATGTCCTCACTAACAGATCCCAACACATACAGTGATCACAACACAGAACAGAAATACAGCACCCTTCCCAGCAGAATCCCAACACCGGGCTAAGAGCAGATTCTATGTTATTACACCTAGATTTGACCAGGACTCCAAGCATTAACACTGCTATAAGATTTTATACTGGTAGAAGCACCCATTCCAGCTCTTGCAAGTAATAAACCCTCCCAGCAAGTCAGAGATAGATGATGAAAATAACCCCATATCCATTCTTTAAAAACAATTATTCATAGCCCTAGAAAGATTAAAAGTGTACAAATTGTGTGGTTCTTGCCTGACTATTAAAGAAGAGACATTAATATCTGCTGTGCCAGCTGAATTCAAATTAACCCAATTTTTACATGTTAATTAAACCAGCTATTTTCTTCTTATTGTATTTTTGCTCCCTAAGTAGACTAGCCTGCTAGTGATTCCCAACAGATCTATTCTAACAACAATGACGTATTCATTTACTTCTATTATGACCATACAATACAGTAACTGAGCAGTAATTTTTCAGTCAATTACACGTGTGATTCTTAATGCTTAAAGATGCTGAAATAATGTGTACTACATAGCCATATGCTCACTCCTCTATACTGCACAAGGGTAGTTGCCTGGGTAACACATTTTCTCTCTGGTTTAGCATCACCCTTTTGGGTTTAGCATAACCCTTCACTGAATATCATTAGGTGTCATTAAACAGCACGTATTAACATGGACTTCAATATACTACTTAAGAGTTATTTTATCTACCTAAACAAGTGCTCATTTATGTTACAAAAGCAGAGAAAAGCCTGGTGATTGTAACAGTGCAAAGACAGGAAGCTGAAATGTTGACAAAAATGTTACTCCAGTGTTGAAGATATCCTACCCAACCGGTCAAGTCTTTCTTCACCTTCACATCCTCATCGACTGTGCCAACACTGCACTATTTATTCAGGAAGGCTGAAACACTGATGTGTTTAAAATAACCACATACAAGAGCTACAGGCCAAACACAACAAATGTGTATGGTGCGACATGACTACTATTTACTACTCTCTTTTCCAAACTTTTTTGGGTGCTCACGCCCACGGCATCCAGGCACCACACAGATGTACTGCATTTCAACCAAAGAAAGCCCACGTGTAGCCATACAAAGAAAAAAAGCCACTACCCACTGCTATAATGCATACAAATGCAATGATGAAGAGGTTTCCTCAGAAATCAATGCATATGTTTCTACTGTATCAGCAATTTGAACATGATAACATAATAGGACACAAATTGAAGCTACATCTATTATTTTATGCTGCAACCTAGGTAAACTAAGTATAGTGTAAATTGGTGCATTAGGGGATAAATTTATATCCAATAATAATGGAAAATGCTGGCATTTCCAAGTGTCATTTTTGAATAGTTTGTCCTTTCTAAAAATAAAGCACAGAGTATTCTCAGTATGCGTTAGTTACTACAGTCCAAACAGAGATGTGGAGTAAATACTTACTTTGTTAGACAGACGTTTGGGAGTACAACAAAAGACTGAAAAACAATACGTACAGTAGGCAAGATAGAAAACGCTTGGCCTGTTGCAGATAGGCCTTGGTAAAGCCACAATACTTCATGCAACTTTCTGGCCCAGCTGAAGCCAAATTCAGCATTTTTTAAACTAAAATTAGCAACAAGAAGCTTAAGACCAGGAACCAGTCAAGGCTCTTAAATCTGCTTCATACAACTTATAACCGTGCTATATAAGATTCTAAAACTCTCTGTGTGACTGCTGGCCCACTACTTTGAAACACTTCTCTGGCCATCAGCAAGGAAAGCATTTCCCTTCCCTAAAGAAAACCTGAAAAAGATGCCACAGTAAAAGGCAAGATAAGCCCATCTCCAAATATTCCTGTGCCCTGACCTAGATGGAGACAGAACTTGCTCCCATGGCAACAGATACTCTCAGAATGCCAGTCTGCCTTTATAGGCCTCGAATCCATGTTACACCAACAGCAGTTCCTGCAGGCACACTCAAATCCTTAATTCCTGCCGGTGCAGAAACTGTGCTAGAGCTACACATGAGATTTTGTCCATGGCAACCA
Organism: Alectura lathami; assembly: GCA_013399715.1. Lineage (NCBI taxonomy): Eukaryota > Metazoa > Chordata > Aves > Galliformes > Megapodiidae > Alectura > Alectura lathami. Next base: position 86,592 of record VXAV01000775.1, on the reverse strand, counting down.
CAGCGAGATCATATGTAAAAGACAGTGTTCTCTGCTTGCAGTTTTCTCTTTCTAGTTCAGGTCTGTGAGGAAAAACATGCAAGAAGCAAATTCCCAGTGCTGTGCCCATTTCACCTGCCTCACCTGTTACACAACACTCTAATGCCACAGAATTTACAGAACCTGTTAACTGCTAGCAATATGCTATGCACAAGAGGAGAAACCAAGCATGATGCATTTCCATGTCCAGTGTTCACACTGAGGATCTCTTCAGTTCCGGGGTAAGCAACTCTCTGCTCTGCTGATGAGTCCGTAGCTCTCGTGCTGTCTGCCTGTCACCCTTATGAGTTCCAGGTTTCAGATTTCTCACTGACTACACTCAGTATCGATACATAACATCTCACCAGAATTACAAGGAATTGAAAAGTATTTTAAAAACAAAGCTAGGAACAACCCTAGTGATTCTGGGCTCAGACTCTGTTGGTGGACACACTCACCGACCTGAAGAACAGATGCTTCTTCAGAACAGAAGCAAAGATCCCAGACAGAGCACATATGCTTCTAGAAATGATGTAGCAATATTTCCAGTACCACACTACTTTAAGCCATTTATGCTAGAAGAAAATTAACTTGCCATTACTCTTGCAAGCCACATTATTTTTTTTCTACTAGAAACAGAGCTGTATTACTGAGCAGACTCTCATGACCTCAATATCCTCTCTAAACACTGACCAGCCAATTAAAATGAGCACTAACAAAAGCAGTTTTGTACTTCACTTTACAACCAGAACCCCTGGACTGCCAAGCTCGAAAGAATTCAACAAGAGAAGACCAATAGGTCCTGTCGCCATTCTTAGGGGATTTAATTCCAGCAACCAAAAAACAAAGTGCCCCTGCTTCAGATATCACTAAGAATTACTTCATGTGCCACCAGCGCAAGGTACAAATGCCTGGCCACATGGCAAAAAATGGTGCAGGGCCAGATCAGAGATGAATGTTAATCACTTTCTGACCTTGCTCCACTCTTGTACGTAATAGTGCAGCAGCTGAACAAGAAGATAGCCTGAATACCAGAAGACAATCTCCAAGGTCATGTTAGTAACACACAGGCCCCTGTCACTGCAGTCTGGCCTGCAGAAACAATCCTTACCCATGGCAGAAAGCAATTAGAAGCTTCAATACCACGCTGCAAAAATGCAAAACTCCTGCAGGATTACACTAAGTTACAAAATCTCAACGTGTCAACCGGTTCACACAGGCTACAGTTTTCTGTTTTGCTCTTTCTGACACCAGTTTCTGCTTGTAAGGGAGGTCCAAATTACAAGGTATGGATCATGCTCACAATCTTCTTATTACAAAATGGATTTGAATCTGTGCAATCCTGAAAATGCAGTTTTTACAGGCATCAAATCAAAGGAAGAAATCTGAGAGATATTTAACACTTTCAGTCAAACACTATCTGAAGCCACCACTTTCTTGCTGCCATCATTCCAACATTACCAATGTGACCTTCCACAGAATTCCTTTACAAGTGATAACAATCATTACATTAACTTGTCTACCAGGCTTAAGATGCCCAGCTGCCAGACACCTGAGGCTGCCTGAGGAGAAAGGAAAGCACAGAAACTATCACAACAGTTCTCAATTCCACATGTGACTGTTCCCCAGGAAGCCTGCATTTTCTAGTCATGCTTTATTTATCTTGCATTTTACTCTCTGTAAGCACTGATATGAGTCATGCCTGAAGTTTTCTGGTTTCTAAAAATGCCACAACTACAGACTTTAAGTCCACAGCTAACTAATTCTAAAGTTTCTCTAAAGATACTTTAAAGGCAGGGTTCAAAAAATGCATTCATATGGGTGAAGAGATAGCTTGCCTGCGTAAATACCAGAAGCAAAAGCTGGGATTTCATTAAAAAAAACGGGGGGAGGAAGATGGAGGGGCAGCTAATCTCGCCTATCGGCAAAGTCAGCCTTTCAAATGCAAACCATGTGCAATCAACCTCACTGCTGACTTCCCAGGACTGCCAAGTGGCTCCCTAAATACCTTTGTTGCTCCTCTTCCCTCTTGAGGAAAAATGGCAAAAACCTTTAATAATGCTACAGCAAACTGAAGCAGAGGCATTCTTTCAGTACAATTTCATCCTACATTGTCTAAACTTATTTTGGATTTCTATTTGCATGTGTTTGTGATACATAAAGTAAACAGAGACAGAAAGACTCATGGAAGGAAAGGAAAGCAGGAGTTAGGGGAGCCAGCCAACAAAGATGAAATAAAAATACATAGCAGAGAGAAAATGTTTTGCTCAGCTAAATGCTACACGCAGACCAAAACATTGTTTCTACTCTTACCACTTTAAAGATACTGTATTCCTTCTTGTATTTGCAGGCAAAACCAACCAACAACAAAACAAAACAAAACAAACAAAAAAAACAAACACCAAAACAACCAAACCAAAACAAAAGAACCACCAGCCTTGTTTTGGAAGGAGTGGTTTTGCTTTTTTTTAAATGAACAACAAACAAACAAACAAACAAACAAACAAACAAATAAATAAATAAAAAGAAAAAAGAAAAAAGCAACAGAAAACTTACCCATCTTTTGTCTGATCCACCACACCTGCAAGGAGCTGTACAGTGTTTGCATTAGGCAACCCATCTCCAGTTATCTTCAGGTACCGTGTGACGAAGTCATTAGGAGACATGAAGAATTCTCCATTCTTCTCCACACTTGCATACTGTCAAATGATTTAATACAATATTTAGCACCTCAAATGCATCTTTCTCCTGGCATTTATAACCACTAGCTATAGTTTCCAATTTGGACCAGGCTTACAACTGCTAAGGATAGTTCTGCTCTGAAGAAGACAAGACAGAGTAGGCAGGGAGTACTCAACCAGCTGAAGGCTTGGCTTCCCAGCCAGAAGAGTGGCAGACAGATGACTGTTTGTTTGTCATGTCAGCAATTTCTTCATGTTTTTTGTTTGCTTGTTTTTAAGTAAAGCACACACGCATTTGCAAACACGTACATGGCACTTCAGGCCCACCGAAACTCTAACAGCTATGGGATACCCCAGCGTATTTTATTTATCTGAAATGACTCCTTTGGGTAGCTATTCTATTTTGGCACGAAAAGGCAGGTTTATGCCCAAGGTAGAACTTTGCTGGGCTAGTGGAGTAAATGATCCCACAGGAGCGCCCACCTGGGGGTGCTGTCTTGGAGCAACTCCAGCACAGCAAACTCAGCCGCAGCTAGTCCCTAAGGGAAGGAGAACCTCCTCTGCTGAACTGCTGAAGGGAGGCCAGAGAGGAGTGATAGGTAGGAAAATGCAAGAAAAAACAGGCAGTTTAGCACAGAAACAAGAAGAGGGGCCTGAGACCTCACCAAACACCTTCAGCATATGGTATCCTATGCCATAGTCACTGGCACAGTACTGCAGAAACAGTGCTCAACATACATACCCAAGAGTATCTGCTCCCATGGTAGGCCTCCAGTAACAAGTTACATATTATTTTTCCTTGACATCAAAATATTTTGAAAATTATGCATAAACAACACTGCCTTTTGTACTACCCTTACTGATTCCTCAGTCATCCCTCAAATTTTAAA